>CAUYQU010075126.1:0-28786 GCA_963574635.1 Cheracebus regulus
GTCATAATTTTATGTAGTACAATACATAATTCTTTTTTTTTTTTTTTTTTTGAGACAGAGTCTTGCTTTGTCGTCAGGCGCCAGGCTGGAGTGCAGTGGTGTGATCTCAGCTCACTGCAGCCTCCGCCTCCCGGGTTCAAGTGGTTCTCCTGCCTCAGCCTCCCGAGCAGCTGGGATTACAGGTGCCTGTCACCATGCCCAGCTAAGTTTTGTATATTTTTTTTCAGTGGAGACGTGGTTTCCCCATGTTGGCCAGGCTGATCTCGAGCTCCTGACCTCAGGTGATCCATCCTCCTCGGCCTCCCAAAGGGCGGGGATTACGGGCATAAGTCACCACACTCAGCCAAACATTTTTTTTTTTTACACATTATTTAAAAAATATATTTTTTTGAGACAAAGTTTTGCTCCAGTTGCCCAGGCTAGAATGCAGTGGTGTGATCTTAGCTCACTGCAGCCTCACTCTCCCAGGTTCCAGTGATTCTCCTGCCTCAGCCTCCTGAGTAGCTGAGAGTACAGTCACCCACCACCACGCCCAGCTAATTTTTGTATTTTTAGTAGAGACGGGGTTTCACCATATTGGTCAGTCTAGGCTGGTCTTAGACTCCTGGCCTTCGGTTATCTGCCGGCCTCTGCCTCCCAATGTGCTGGGATCACGGGCATGAGCCACCACGCCTGGCCAGGACCAGAAGTAGATTTTAAACGTCTCTGGGATGGAGACAGTCTATTTTCAAAGTACTGTGGTAAACCGGACCCCAGCCATTTTTTCCCCTTGGTGAAATGGAACGTATGTATGTGTAGATTACTATTGTTTTACATATATTTACTTTGCTTATGTTACTTATTTTATTAAATTAAGGCATCGGTGTTTTTCCGGCCGAAGTTCTCCTTTCCCGACTATGGAAATGGAACAGGAAAACATGACCGTGAATAAGGAGCTGAGTCCCGGCGCGGCTGCGTACGGCTGCTCGGCCTGCCACGGCGACGAGACCTGGAGTTACAGCCACCCCATCCGGGGCCGCGCCAAGTCTCGCAGCCTGTCCGCCTCGCCCGCGCTGGGGAGCACCAGGGAGTTCAGGTACAGCAGAGGGGCCGCTTCCCTTCTCTTCTCGTCTCTGATTCCATGATGCTCTTTCTTCCAACAATGACAAGGACTTCTGAGCAGCCTGTGTCAAGGCATCTGGTGGCGGGCTGGGTCCTTGCCCAGGGGAAGCCGGGCCCGTGAGGGGGGCGTGTGGCCCGTGGGCGTCAGCGCAGGCACGGGGCGCCAGCGTGCTTCTTCACCTGTCTGTGTCAGCATGGCACCATCTAGCTGGAGCCCACGCTGACCCTTGGTGTTAGACTGAAGCAAACTCGGAGAGGAAACTTTTTCCTTTTTGAAACAGAGTCTCGCTCTGTCACCCAGGCTGGAGTGCAGTGGTGTGATCTCGGCTCGCTGCAGCCTCCGTCTCCTGAGTTCAAGCGAGTCTCCTGCCTCAGCCTCCTGAGTAACTGGGACGACAGGCACCCACCCTCATGCCCGGCTAATTTTTGTGTTTTTTGTAGAGACCGGGTTTCACCACGTTGGCCAGGCTGGTCTTTGACTCCTGACCTCAGGTGATCCACTTAACTCAGCCTCCCACAGCGCTGGGACTACAGGCGTGAGCCACCACGACCAACCAGGAAACATTTGCACTACAGAGGTCACTGGGTGTGAGAGGACCTCCCTCTGGGCTCTGCTCGTCTTGGGTGCCTGCACGGTGACGCAGGGCTGATCATGAGGGAGGCCGAGTCGTGAGTGTGGCCTTGGGCGGCCCAGCCCTCTCAGCCCCACGTGTTGGGCAAGCGGCTCCCTCCTGTGCCCGGAGCGCCCACAGCGCGCTCTTGCACAACGCCGCTTGAGCAACAGCACCCAGGCTTCACAAGACAAGCGCAGCGTGATGGTGCCTGGGGATGTTGCTCTCGGTTCTGGTGAGTTTCAGGTGGAAGCTCGCCAGAGCCAGTGCTGCGTCTACCACAGGGATCACGACGGTCAAATGCAAGCAGTGCTTTTTGGTGAAAGGAGCCTCAGAAAGCGCGTGGTCTTTCCCAGTGAGATGGGAGAGCCTGCAGCGCCGCTCGCTTGGCGGCAGCAGTGGGGAAGCAGGCTGCTACCAAGTTTTCTGTCTACAGAGTCACCGCGAGGGCTGCTGGCTGACTTCACCTGTGGGAGCTGCGTCACTCAGCGCTCCTCAGATGTGTCACCGTCTGCGTGGTTCATCGTCTCTGCCTCCAGGCCACCCTGGCACAGTGACGGCACGCTCTGGGCAGAATCACTTTTGCTTTTCTTCCTGTGGGTTCTTTGGCATAACATACCACTTCTGTTTCACTCTGAACCTGATGACAGCTGCCATGGGTCAGAGGCCGCCTCCGTCCTGAGTGACAGGCGCCTTCAGTGTGAGGTGGGACAGGAGGTTACAGATACGCCCAAGCACAGCCTGTCCTTGGGAAGCAAACATTAAATCCCAACACCCACTTAGAAAAACATTGTTTTCCCATCATCTTTTAAGTTCCTAAGCAAGTAAAGTTCCTACTTGGTAATGTACTTTACTTGTGTTTTTGAGACGGAGTCTCTGTTGCCCAGGCTGGAGTGCAGTGGTGCGATCTCGGCTCATTGCAACGTCCCCCTCCTGGGTTCAAGCGATTCTTCTGCCTCAGCCTCACAAGTAGCTGGGACTACAGGCGCACGCCACCGCACCTGGCTAATTTTTGTAATTTTAGTAGAGATGAGGTTTCACTGTATTAGCCAGGCTCGTCTCCAACTCCTGACCTCCTGATATGCCCGCCTCAGCCTCCCAGAGTGCTGGGATTACAGGCGGGAGCCACCAATGGCCACGCCTGTGTCAGCTGTGGGTACTCCAGGCACAGGAGGGAGCCGCTTGCCCGACGTGGGGCTATGAGAGGGCTGGGCCCACCTAAGGCCACGCTCGTGACTCGGCCTCCCTCATGACCAGCCCTGTGTCACCGGGCAGACACCCCAGCCTTCGCCCGTTCACCTCCCAAGATGAGCAGAGCCCAGAGGGAGGTCCCCTCACACCCCAGTGGCTTCTGTAGAGCACGTTTCCTGGCTGGGTGTGGCGGCTCACGTCTGCAATCTCAGTGCTTTGTTAGGATTGTAATCTAGACTCTTTAGAGATGTAGTCCTGAGTCCCAAATGCAGGCTTGGAGAGCGGTCCCAGGGAGACACCACAGGAGTTCTGAGCCCCAGGCTGGCCCTGGCAGTGGCGTTTCCTGTGCTCGGGCTGTATCTCTCCCCTGCTTGGGTTACGATCTGAGGGGTGCGTTGCTCCAGTGCAGCCACAGACCCGGGCAGAACCTTCCAGGGCTGTTGTGTGGCTGCTGGGCAGATGCACTTGGTGTCGTTAGAGTTGCATGTGTGCCTTGGCATGCACCGTCCTCTATCTGTGGCTGCCCGTGTGTGTCTGGTTTCAGGACCTGGCAGCTCTGACACTGTCCTCTCCCTATAGGAGGACGCGCTCTCTACATGGGCCATGCCCGGTGACCACTTTTGGACCAAAGGCCTGCGTGCTGCAGAACCCCCAGACCATCATGTGAGTGCCGGGTCCCAGGAGAGGGGTTCTTGGGAGGGGAGACCCCCAGACCACCATGTGAGTACCGGGTCCCAGGAGGGGGGTTCTTGGGAGAGGAGACCCCCAGACCATCATGTGAGTGCCGGGGGCCACGGGTAGGTGGGAGTCCTAGGGATGTGTGCAGAGTTGTGGGATTGCTGTGTTGAGGTAGATTCTAGCCCTTCATGTGAGAAGTACATGTTTTAGGTTATTCCTTTGTTGTTGTTGTTGTTGTTGTTTTGTTGTTGTTGTTGCTCTTATGGTGGAAATTTGTTCATTAAGATAGCATTTTTATTTTATTTATTTATTTATTAAGACAGGGTTTCACCATGTTGGCAGGCTGGTCTTGAACTCCTGACCTCAGGTGATCCACCCACCTTGGCCTCCAAAGTGCTTGGATTACAGGTGTGAGCCACCACGCCCAGCCTTGTTTTAGGTTATTTCAACAAAAAGCAACAAAAAGCCACATGGGCGTTGTTCCGAAACCCTGAGTGCAGGAATCTGAGAGCTCCCTAGCCGTGGCTTCTCAGATGGCTTTGAGAATGTGGACGGCAGGCCAACCAGGGTTGTGAGCAGTGGACACCAGGCAGCCTGGAGACCGGGTCACAGCCTGTGGGCATGGTGGCATCAGTGGCCATCAACATAAGACAGTCAGGGCTGCTTTTTACTTTCCAGGAGTAAGAGCTCTAGGGTGGGCTGCGTTGCTGTTTGACGGTTCCGTTTGTCGACATATCTGTGTAAAGGCCCAGCATAGAGTCTTGCGGGAAAACACAACAGTGATCAACCTGACATCTGTGTTTTTTGTGTAAAGAATTAGAATCCTGGCGGGGCACAGTGGCTCACACCTGTATTCCCAGTACTGTGGGAGGCCGAGGCAGGCAGATCACTTGGGCCCAGGAGTTTGAGACCAGCCTGGGCAACATGGTGAAAGCCCATCTCTACAAAAAATAGAAAAATTGGCCAGGTGCGGTGGCTCACGCCTGTAATCCCAGCACTTGCGGGGCTGAGGCAGGCGGGTTCTCAGGCCTCTGTGCCTCCTCCCTCAGGGAGTCATGGACACCATTTTCTGCATGGGAGGACCATGCGGAAGGGCTGCTGCTGCTGTGTGAGGGCTGCTGGGTGACTTGCCAGAAAGTGCACCGTGGCCCAGCACAGTGGGGCGGCTGCCGCACGGCCCTTCGCCGCCCGCCAGGCGCCCGCGCTGTGCATGCAGCCCCCATGCCGTGCGTGCAGCCCCCGAGCTATGGAGGCTGGTGACACACCGCGGGAACGAGTCCCCAGCCCTAGGCTGTCACTGAAGGCCAGGTCTGGCAGAGCCTGTTCTGTGGCCTCCTCGGCTGTCACTCAAGGTCAGGTCCTGGGAGACCATGGCGCCTGCGCCGCGGCCTCTGAGTCATCCGAAGAGCTGCTCTTTACGCTGAGCAGGGCAGTGCATGAGTCCCAGGCACAAAGGTGGTCGGCCTTGCCGCCTCCAGATGCTCAGGGCAGCCCCTTAGGGCAGAGGTCACTCTGACGAGGCGTGTCCGTGACCCTTCACTGCTGCCGAATGCCCGAGGAGCGGCCTGACCCGTTTGAATCCCCCATCCAGCCCGTGTGTTCTTTGACAGTAAAATACACAAGCAGCCCCTGCACTGTTACCTGGCCGCCTCTGCTGTGTGGGTCCTGACCATCAACCCACCTGCATGCACCGCTGCCCTTCACGGCCCCCAGCCGCTGATCTGCCTGGCTCCTCAGTGACAGTGATGGTGGCAGGTGGAAATGACCACGGCAGATGGTCAGGATTGCCCGCTGCGGCCTCACCCTCCCTTCCCTGCACAGCAGCCACGTGGGTGACCCAGAGCGCTCCACTGTCCTCCTGGCCCTGCCGTGGGCCTGTCCTGCTGTCCTGTGCTTGCTGTGTCCCCGGCGGCCACCGGGCCTCTCCCCTGCTGCCCAGTGCCCTCCCTGCACTTCCTGGTCCTGGCAGAGCTGCTCCTTCGTCACTCACATCTCAGCCACTGCCTTCATCAGCCATCAGTCACTCGGGCCAGGCCGGGGCCGCCGAAGGGGCACATTCTACCTCAGCCCTCAGACCAGGGTGCGCGCAGTGGTCCCCCAGCTGCTTGAGGCCAGACAGCCCAGCAGCGCTGAGAGGCGCACAGCTTTCTCGGCTCCTGGGGGAGCACGGCAGCCTTGGGCTCTGTGTGTCTGGGATCGTAACCTGGGGGCGCACTCACATCCGGGTCCCAAGCCTGCAGTGGAGGGCAGGGCTTTGCACGCATTTGAGCCTGTGATATTCCCTGATAGTCCAGAGCAGGACCCTGTGGGGGCTGGCGAGAAGGCCTGCTTCCTGTTTTATTGTCCAAGGAACTGGCGGGCGTGTGTGGTGGGGGGTGCGTATGGCAGAGGGCTTGTGGAGGGGCGCATGTGGCTGAGGGCGTGTGGCACGGAGGGGCGCATGTCGTGGAGGGGGCATGTGGCGGAGGTTGCATGTGGCGGGGGCACATGTAGGGGGAGCTTATGGCGGAGGGCTTGTCGCGTGGAGGGGTACGTGTGACGGGGGCGTGTGTGGCTGAGGGCGTGTGTCATGGAGGGGGCATGTGTTGTGGAGGTGCGTGAGTGCCAGTGTTTAAGTGTGTGTGGGCCACCCATGGGTGACGCAGTCTGAGTCAGAGCCGGCCAGGCTGTGGCTGTGCTGGCTTCACGCCACCCCCTGCCCTCCCCATCCAATGTCCACAGCCATGTGTGCCTGCAAGGGTTGGTGTCCTGCTTTGCAGGTGACCCAGGAGGAAGTCGAGGCGCTGGTTTGTGGTCACACAGAGGGGTGCGTGCCTAGGCTTGTGCAGGACGCTGCTGCCAGTGGCTCTGGCTGGGCTCGGCTGAGCCTCGGGGCTGGAATGGGTGCAGGCTGGGCCGCCAGGTCAGTGGTGACCGAGCTCAAGAGAGCAGGGTGAGCAGTGTGCAGGGCGGGGGCTGTGCTGGCTGACCCGGCCAGAGGACTGTGAACTACCTGCACGCCCTCGGGCCGGGCCGGAGCCAAGCAGAGTGTTGCAAGGGCTGGGCGTGAACGCCCTTCCACCTGACCGTGGCCTGAGGACGCCTTCTCTGGGGCAGAGCTGGTTCCGCAGGGCTGAGCGGTGCTGGCACAGGGCTGGGACGAGGCTGGAGGCTGGAGTCTTGGCCAGGAGGTCTAAGGACACGGGAACAGAGGGCTCGGTCCCACCCGGCTCAGTTAGGACCAGGGAGCTGAAGTGTGGCCTTGCTGCTCAGCGTGGTTCTGAGGACTTTTTTTCAGTAGGAATTAGGCAAGAGTCCCACGTGACCAGTGAGGGAACTGCTTTGTTTTGTTTGCTTTTTAAAAGTTTGGGAAGCTCTTCTGACTTAGTTGCTTTTACAGCAGCTTTACCAAGTCACATCACAGTTGTGTTTTGCTTTCAGTTTTGAGCATGCAGGACTTAGGGCTCTAGTGTGAGCGCAGTTAGGAGCATGCCGCTGGAGCGGCCGCCTGTTTGCCAGGCCTGGCCCCAATGCTGCAGACATGCCGGCCGGCTCCCAGCAGGCAGGGCCGCCTCCTGTGCCACATGTGTGATCCAGGACAGGCGCTGAGCTCATAGGGGATGGCATGATTGACCTTGCACCCCCCAGCAGTGCCTGCACAGGGTGAGTGAGTGTGGACTGGCTTCCAAAGGTTGCAAGCGATGGGCTGTGGTCTGTGGCCCTGTCGGCGTTTGTGTTGTGGCTCTGGGGGTTGTTAGTGGGAAAGTCACGCTCGGAGAAGTCACTGCTGGGAAGAGGCATGGCGGGCAGCGGCTTTCTTGATTGGGGAACTTGAACCAGCCTGCTGGCGCTCTGGTGTAAGAACTTGCCCTGTGGGGCCGAGGATGGGCAGTGAGCGCTGACCGATGGCTGTCCGCGCCGCACCCTCCCTTGGCTTCTGGGAACAGGAGCGGGCTCCTTGGTGTGTGTTCCCAGTTCTGGACTGGGCTAGGGTGTTTTCTGTGACTAATGCGGTAATGGGAATCCCACCGGGGCAGGCCCTGCCTGTCGAGAAACACCAGGCACAGTGGTCGGGTCGGAGCCAGCACAGCACAGGCCGCCACATGAGGGCCGCCATGGACTTTTAAACTGTGATTTTTATGGTGAGAATAAGTGAGGTTAAAGTCCATTCATGCAGGGGTGCAGTGAGCTGTGTGCAGGGCAGGAAGCCTGCCCTTGAGGGTCCTGGGTCTCACCTGGGGTCGTGTGCAGGGGACCCTAGGTGCAGAGTCTCCACGTCGGCTGGTTTGGGTTCTCTCGGGGGCCTGAGGAGGGCACCAAGCAAAGAATGGCCCAGCCGTGGGCTTCTGTGGTCATTTCCACCCTGAGACTCACTGTGCAGCCAGGCAGGCGGGCGGCTGGGGGGTTGTGAAGGGCAGCGGGGCGTGCAGGTGGGTCATCATGGTGCCCAGGCAGGGCGTGTGGGCCTGAGCCTGTGTGCGATGGACCAAGCAGCTGAGAGACGGTCACTCTGGACCCTGCTGACTTCAACCTGCCTCTGTGGCCAGGCTCCAGCACCAGGTGGCTGGGGGTGCCTGTGCGACCCTTAGCCCTGGCCGTGGCCACCATTGAGTGCATTTCCTTGGGAGTTGAAAACACCTTTTTTTTAAGGATTTTTTTTCTAAGTCACGCACCTTCTTTGCAAGGGGGAAGTCACTGCCCGTGTAAACTCTTCCTCCCCAAGGCATATTCAGGACCCCGCAAGTCAGCGGCTGACGTGGAACAAGGCTCCGAAGAGCGTCCTCGTCATCAAGAAGATGAGAGATGCCAGCCTGCTGCAGCCATTCAAGGAGCTCTGCACATACCTCATGGAGGCACGCGGTTGGCGGAAGGGGCCTGCAGGGAGGGGGCCTGGGGTGCACACGGAGCTGGGGGGCTCCGTCCGCATTGCCACCCAAGAGACCATGGGAATGGTCTCAGGTGCTGGGAAACAGCTGCTTGTCTGGAACTGGGACCGAGCGGGGTCTGCCCAGGTATCTGGGTTTGTGTGGGCTGCCGTGACAAGCCCCAGACTGGGAGGCCCACAGTGACCCAGTGGGCTCACAGCCCTGGAGGCCAGGAAGTCCAAGATCAGGGGGCCGCATCTGGCGAGGGCAGAAGAGCAGGCATGGGAGAGAGACCAGAGCCGGGAAGCCCACTCCTGAAACCACGGTGTATGACAGCGTTAGTTCCTGAGAGGCCTTCCTGCCGTGTCTTCTCTGTAGGGGAGCAGGCGTTGGGGGTTGGGGGCCAGAGCTGGGAAGCCCAGTCCTGAAATCACAGCGTTAGGAGATTCCTGAGAGGGGAGCCTCCTCCACCCAACCGTCCCTTAAACGAGACGGTTAATCCCAGCCTGTTGGCGCTGATGTTTCAGTGTGAGCTTGGGAGGAGCACGCATGCAGGCCGTGGGGCCAGGTCTCTGGTTCCAGCGCCCGTGAGTCAGGAACCTCCCAGCGGGAGGGCAGGGTCTGCACGTGGAATGAGCGGGTTGGCGCTTTGCTTCCAGGAGAACAACATGATCGTGTATGTGGAAAAGAAAGTGCTAGAAGACCCTGCCATCGCCAGTGATGAAAGCTTTGGGGCAGTGAAGAAGAAGTTTTGCACCTTCCGAGAAGGTGGGCTGCCGGCGGCTCGGTCCTCGGCTTCTCCGGCACGGTCCCTGCCAGTGGAAGCTTCCAGCACTGCTCTAGGGAGGCACTACCGTGTGACGCCTCGGTTTTGTGTTTCCTAGATTATGATGACATTTCCAATCGGATAGACTTCATCATCTGCCTGGGGGGAGACGGGACACTGCTGTACGCTTCCTCGCTCTTCCAGGTGAGGCGCTGGCGTTCCTGGCGCACACCAGGTTCTAGTCCAGGTGCCGTGTGAGGAGGGGCTCTCGGCGCATGGCTTCACTGCTTTCACTCCCATAGCTTTACGCGAGAGCAGTCGCCTAGAACGGCCTGGCACCGTGGGGCGTGATGGCGAGGCCAGGGGCAGTGTGAATGCAGCACTACAGCTGGGTGGCCAGAGCCCGCCTGGGACAAGAGTGACGGGTGCAGGGCAGCAGGCACCAGGGAACAGCCCTCGCCTGCCGGGCCTCCCCTCCGGTCCGCCTCGAGCTCCTCTTCTGCTGTCTTAGCTGGGCGCTCCGGGGCTGCAGGGCCACCATGTGGGGGACCGTGGCTCTGCCCCCGGCCCACTGCTTGTCAGTGCCACTTGGAAGTACCCACAGCCCGCCCTGCTGTCCTCATTAGCACCTGTGGACTGGAGGTTCTGGCCCTGAGGCTGCCCCCCACCTGCCCTCCATGCCCTAGGCCCGCTCTGCCTGCCACCTTTGCTTCTCACCAGCTCCCCCGCCGGCCTCGGCCCTCACGGCCCTGCCCACCTGGCCTGAGATGTCCCCCTCCACTCTGTCCATATGGCCAGCCCCTCCTGCAGAGGGTCGGGGTACTGTCCCCAGAGCTGGGTTCCTCCTGAGGTGCTGGTGGCAAGCTGGGTGTGTGGGCGCTGAGTGCCTCTCCGCTGACTCACAGGGCAGTGTGCCTCCGGTCATGGCCTTCCACCTGGGCTCCCTGGGCTTCCTGACCCCGTTCAGCTTTGAGGACTTTCAGTCCCAAGTTACTCAGGTGATAGAGGGTGAGTTGGAATGTTCTGGAACCCATAAGCAGCTCTGATCATGCCGTCTCGCTTGGTTGGGGGGTTGTTTTTAATGATGCATAGGGCAACACTTAAAGGTTTCCAGATTTAGGGATTTCTAAATCGAGTGGGTCAAACCTTTTTTACTAAGTTTCAGCAGATCACGGGTTCAAGCTGCCATGTCTGTTGGCTAGAAGTGAGCAGGTTCTCACTCTATGAAGGCGCACAGGTGTTGACTGGGCACAGTGGCTCATGCCTGTAATCCCAGCACTGTGGGAGGCTGAGGTGGGCGGATCACGAGGTCAAGAGATTTGAGACCATCCTGGCCAACACGGTGAAACCCCGTCTGTACTGAAAATACAGAACTTAGCCGGGCGTGGTGATGCACGCCTGCAGTCCCAGTCGCTTGGGAGGCTGAGGTAGGGGAATCGCTTGAACCTGGGAGGTGGAGGTTGCAGTGAGCCACCACTACACTCCAGGTGACAGAGTGAGACTGACTCAAAAAAAAAAAAAGCACAGAAGTGTCAACTTAGGAGAAGAAACAGCCCCTCACCCTGCTGACCTCCCTGGGCTGGGCCCCCTGACCCCGCCAGCCTCCCTGATGGATGCATTCCCTCTGACCCCACCGGCCTCCCTGATGCGTGCCCTCTGACCCCGCCGGACCTCAGGGAACGCAGCTGTTGTCCTCCGGAGCCGGCTGAAGGTCAGGGTGGTGAAGGAGCTCCGGGAAAAGAAGACGGCCGTGCACAACGGGCTGGGTGAGAACAGCTCGCGGCCTGTGGGTCTGGACATGGATGTTGAGAAGCAGGCCATGCAGTACCAGGTGGGTGGGTGGCCCCGGCCTTGATGAGGGCCCCGGGTGGGGGGACTTGGGTCCCAGGGCCGAGGACCTTCCAGAGAGCCTGGGTGAGACAGGGGTGTCTGTGAGGTGCATGGGTGCCCCCACCCTGAGTGTGCCATGCTGCTGCCCTCCAGGTCCTAAACGAGGTGGTGATCGACAGAGGCCCCTCCTCCTACCTGTCTAACGTGGACGTCTATCTGGATGGACACCTCATCACCACGGTGCAGGGCGACGGTAAGGCCCGTTGTGCTGTCCTGGGGCCCCGAGCATCCTCGGGCAGGAGTGACGCCTGCGCCTGTCCCTGTCAGGAGTGATCGTGTCCACCCCGACGGGCAGCACGGCGTATGCGGCCGCGGCCGGGGCCTCCATGATCCACCCCAACGTGCCGGCCATCATGATCACACCCATCTGCCCCCACTCGCTGTCCTTCCGGCCCATCGTGGTCCCCGCAGGGGTCGAGCTGAAGGTCAGAGCCAGCGACGCTCCTCCTTTTCCAGTTTGTGAGTCATTTGACCCCATGCAATGCAAAGCCGGGACCTAGCCCCTGGCCCTGCCGCGCTGGCTCCAGCCTCAGACGCGGCCTCAGCGTCCTGGGGCCATCCCTTGCCCCCTCAGATGCAAGCCCTGCCTTGCTTGGGGCCCAAGCTCTGTCCACCGAGGTCTGAAGGGGCTTCCCACCATCGCTGGCCTCTGGCGGCTCAGAGCTGGGCCGGCACCTCTCGGACGTGCAGGCCACCGTCCGCAAGGCAAGGTCACCACTGCCCAACCTTCGGACTCGGGTGAGCACCGAGGGGTGGGTGCCAAGAAGCATCCTCCTCACAGCTGGGTGCCCACATCTCTCCCTGCTTGACCCTCAGATCATGCTGTCACCTGAAGCAAGGAACACGGCATGGGTGTCCTTCGACGGACGGAAGAGACAAGAGATCCGCCACGGAGACAGGTGTGGGCTGCAGGCTGGCTGGGCCCCGGCTGCCGACCTCCTCCTCGGGCCGGGCAGTGCCCATCCTCTTGGGGTTGGCCTGGGGGCACAGCTTGTCCCCTGGAGCACCAGAGGGTGTGAGTCCCGGGCCTCGGAGCATTACAGGCGGGGGACCTGTGCCAGGGACAGCGGTTCACACCTACAGTGGCACATGCAGGCCTGGTCCCAGCAGAGGCCAGAGGGTGTCCCCTCTGGCACAGCTGCCCGCCCCCTCCTCCTGGGACCTTACTCCTGAGGGCCCCGGGGCAGTCTGTCAGCTTCCTGCGCCATCCCCTCCAGGACCTGGGGTGGTTATTCCTAGCACCCACGGGGCACCCCTGAAGCCTGCCTTGGGGAGGGACGGAGCCAGCCATTCCTGGGGAGGGAGGGGCTTGGGGGGGGCCTGGGGAGGGAGGGCTTGGGGGGAGCCCCTGGGAAGGGAGGGGCTTGGGGGGGCCCTGGGGAGGGAGGGGCTTGGGGGAGCCCTGGGGAGGGAGGGCTTGGTGGGGCCCTGGGGAGGGAGGGCCGGGGGGCCCTGGAAGCCTTGGCTCAGGCCGGCCTCCGCGCTCTCCGCCTCAGCATCAGCATTACTACCTCGTGCTACCCGCTCCCCTCCATCTGCGTGCGGGACCCCGTGAGCGACTGGTTTGAGAGCCTTGCCCAGTGCCTGCACTGGAACGTCCGGAAGAAGCAAGCCCAGTTTGAGGAGGAGGAGGAGGACGAGGAGGAGGAGGGCTAGGCCGAGCTCGTCCAGGCCCGAACCCTTCCGCGGTTTTTCTGCCCTCCATGCACCCTCTGGGGACAGACCAATCTGCGTGTGTCCGTGAACACCTCTGTCTAAATGGCACGACCACTTCCTTGCTGTAGCTGGGTTAGAACCCGGGTCTGCCTTTTGTCCAGATCAGCTGTTTTTTTAACATTTTATATCTGACTTTTTTGCATTTCTAAAGAAGCAAAGTGAGAAAGGGGCTGGGAGCTCTTCTGTCGCGCTGACTGCCTCCCCCCTCCCCCACTCCCCCGACAGGTCCCTGGAGCATCGCCTCCAGCTGCCATAATTCCACGCCAGATCAGTCAACTGAAATTCAGAGGGGTCAGAATGACTCGACCTGTCCTTCCATGTTGACAATAAATGTCTCACCCAAAAGCCTTCCTCAGCTGCAAAGCTTTTGCCCTCGGCCTGAGCCTCCTCCCTAAAACTTCTGCAGGGAAATCCCCAAGCCAGGCGCCATTGAAAGCATGGGCTTGCTGGTGGCTGGCAAGGTGGCTTTGTTCGCAGTTTCTGGAGAGGGCTGGATGCATCCCCGGCCCTTCCCGCTCGAGGCCAGCTCTGAGTCTGGACCCACAGCGGGAGGGGGCTGGCATCTCCGGTGACCCACGCCTTCCTCACCGTAGCTTCCGCTCCCAGGGAGGTGGATTAAATCCTGTACATACTTTTTAGAGGCTGTTTGAAACTTTCTGGAGTGCTTATGTACATATTTTCTTGTACACACTTTTGTGAAGATTTCGAGGGGAAGCGAGTCGTCCTGCCGTTAAATGTTTACGTTCCTGTTCTGCAAGACACCGTCCTCAGGGACCATTCGGGGACCATTCTGTTCAGCGCGATCCTGAAGGTCCAGGAGATGGGGGTTTCCGGGCTAGTGATCGTGATCCCTTTTGTTTTGCAACTGTGATGAGAATTTTGAGACTAACCCAAGCAAAGGACTCAGCACGATGATTTTCCTCCTGCCTGTCCCATGAGCCTCCGGCCTGCATGTGGGCGCTGTGTGTCCCGGCGCCCATGTCTTCCACGGGCACAGCGGGCACAGGTGTGTGGAGGCCGTGGTTGGCCTGGGGTCCTGGTTGCTGCTGCCCAGGCGTCTGTTTTTTGAGAACCTGCTCATCTGCTGGATTTTAAGAGCAGGAAGGTTGGAGAGATTCTGGCCGTGACGAGCTGCCCGTGGCTGCCTGGCCCAGCCCAGGCTTGGTCTCCAACGCACACGCCTGCCCTGCTCACCCCTGTCTGGGCACCTCAACATCTGCTAACTTGAGCGTCCAAAACCCCCCGAGTGTGATTCTGGGCAGTGGGCCTGGCTGTAAGTCAGCCATGACCCTGAGCACAGGTGAAGCCCCCGCCTGCCCAGCCACGGGCGAGGAGAGAGGGACCAGCGCCCAGCACTAGGGCCGAAGACAGCAGCGTTCGGAATTCCAGTCACTCATCTGAACAACAAGGGCATGAACTGAGCTCTAACGCAGCGTGAGATGGGGATTATCTAGAAAACTTCGGTTTTTTTAAGTAAATTTTAATGTTTCATATTAATTTCTTGAAAATTTATTAAATGTCATTGAAAGCCTTACTACAATTTTCAGATCCTTTCAATAAACAAGACTTGTAAAAAAAGAAGTTGGGTTAATAACAGCTTTCTTCTGACACCCTGTAACCCACATAGAGGGGTTGGGCAGGGTCACTCCCGTTAAATCCCAGCCCAGAAATGCCCATCTGTTAACGACACGGGCAAGCGTGGGGCCGGCAGGGTGACCTCCCCAAGGGGCTGTTGTGTCTCCTGGGCGGGCGGGGCAAAGCTGCGGGGTGAGTCGACTTGGGCAGGCTGCGTTGCTCCCAGAAGGGCCACAGACCAGAGGGGCATTGAGTCGCCGCATCCCCGGGCCAGCAGAGTTGGAAGGGCCCCTCCATCCGGGCTGCCTACATCAGGGGCAGCCACAAGCCAGGTGAGGAGCCCTGGCCCCTGGGCCCAGCCAGGCACTGACGTCAGCTTCCCTCTTCCCTCCGGTGATGTGGTCCCAGGTGACGAGGTCCCTGCGCCACCCCCCAGCCCTGCCCAGTCCCTGTTGTCCTAACAAGGCCCCAGATGAGTGTGGCACAAGGCTTTGCCAGGAGCCAGTCTGTGCTACACACGTACAAGGCCAGGAGAGACCAAAACGCAAAATGACCACCCTGTGAGCACCTGTGCCCCTGGCACCCTGCCCATTTTAGGGACGTGAAAGCCTGGGCTGTGGGCCCCTCCCTACTGGCTCTTGAGGATCAGCCCTGGAGCCTCCCTGCCTCCCTGCCTCCCCCAGCCTGGAAGAGGCTGTCAATTAAGCCTTAACCTTCCTGGCTTTGGGGAGCATAGAGGCCCCAAGACATCCTCGGGCCCCACCCCATGGGTGTGGCTGCACAAGGCTGCCAGCCTCAGGCTCAGGGCCTTGGAAACCTTTTCCAGCCTGAAGTGGTGGCCTCAGGGTCCCTGCCTGCACCCTGGGTACCTCTGTGCTGGGCCGGGCACCCCCACGATGCCTCCCTCAGCCATGGTGTCTCCTCAGGCCAGGCCCAAAGACCCACCCAAGTCCCACAGCACCTGCGGGGTCTGGGCGAGGCCTGTCCCGCTGGGAGCCCAGGCGGCTTGGACCCTGGAACTGGAAGTCTGGCTGGAGGTGGGTGGCAGGATCGGGGAGAGCAGGGTGGATGGGTACGGGGTGCCCGGGAAGGTTGGCGGCGCTGGGGACGTAGGAGAAGGCAGGAGCTAGTTGGTCACTGTGTGGCTCAGCCGCTTCCAGCACATCCCACCCAGAAGGACCTCAGCCAGGGCCTGGGCTACCTGCAGGGTCTGGCGACACCAAAATGCCAACACGGGGGTAAACGGAGGCCAGAGCCTCCCCAGGAGCCTCCACCACCTGGGCATGTGCCTGAAAGAGGAAGGTGGCCCCTGCAGAAGCAGGGTGGACAGGAGCAGGTGGCCAGGACAGGTGGCACCCAGGGAGGGGTGGTGGGGACCTGAGAGCCACAGAGGAGCTGGCTCAGCCACACCCACGCAGTAGGCATGTAGGCCTGTGCTCAGGCCTCACCCATGGCTGCCCAGGCCCACATCCTGCTGAGGAGCCCCCAGGACCAAGATCCCCACCCAGCTGCTCTGTGCAGAGGGGACAGGAAGCCAGACAGAAAGACGGACAAATACACATACAGAGGCACACACACAGAGACACAAACACATACAGAGACACAGACATACAAACACACAAATTCACATATACAGACACAGAAACAGAGACACTGAGTCACACACACACACATTCACAGGGCCTCACACAGATTCACATACACAGAGACACAGACACACACAGATTCCACACACACACACATACACAAACACAGATTCACATACACAGAGACACACAGATTCACCTACACAGATTCACACACACACACAGATTCACATACACAGAGACAGACACACACATGGATTCACACACACAGAGACAGACTCACAGACACAAACACACAGAAAAATACACATGGACACCACTGAGACACACACACAAATATGCATGGATGCCACTGAGACACACACACACACACACATACACAGGCACCACTCAGACACACAGATACACACACCACACAGACTCAGACACAGAAAAATCCACATGGATGTCATGGACACGCACACACTCAGAGACACACAGCAGTGTGCTCTGGGAAATAGGATGGCCCAGGAAAGCATGGTCGGCCTGAGCATGGAAGGTCCGCAGGTCGATGGAACCTGCCCATGAGTGACCTTGGCCTGCAGAACTCCCCAGCCTCAGTTTCCGCACCTGCTGATGAGGACAAATTGCAGAGGCGTGTGCGGCTGCTGCTCCCCCACCCCCCAGCAGGTGGCCAAGTGGCCTGCAGGCTGGGTCTCCAGGCGGGGACCCTCTGCTCTTCCTCCCCACGCGCCGGACCCTAACACCGACCCCACTCTCTGGGGCCTCTGTCCACGCCTCCCTGCTGACCTCAGCATCCCCTGGGGAACTTCAGCTCCTCTGGGAGGGCAGGTCTCACCCTCCCTGCCCAGAGGGAGCCCAGACCTAGACCGAGCCTGGTTGGGGGACATAGAGGAGCCTGTCGGCCGGGGGACCCCGTGGGGGCAGCTCGGATCTAGCCAGGACTGCTTTCCTTCCCGCCTTCTAGATCGCCCAGGCCCTGCAGGCAGAGGAAAGGAATCCCATGGCTCAAGGGCCCCTCACCCTGGGAAGACCCTTTCCTGAGGTCAGCAGACAGCAGACAGGCCGAGGAAGGCTGTGGAGGGCTCTGCCCAGGCTGTGTCGAAAGAGCAGCAGATCCTGGAGGATCCCAGGGAGCCAGGGACGCGCTTTGGGGGCGGGGTTTGAACAGCGCCTGGACCCATCAGTCTCACTCACAGCCAGGGAGTCCCGATTCCTACTGATTCCATGTCATGTGAATAGAAATTCATCGCTATGCATCATAAACAGAAGAGGACATGCAAGGAAAACATCTGCAGTGATCCCACAGGTCCGTGTTCTCAATAGACACGGCTCACGTCATTCACACAAACATTAACAGAAAAACTGTCACCAGGCGCAGTGGCTCACGCCTGTAATCCCAGCACTTTGGGAGGCCGAGGCGGGCGGATCATAAGGTCAGAAGTTTGAGTCCAGCCTGGCCAATATGTTGAAATCCCAACTCTACTAAAAAATACAAAAAAAAAAAAAATAGCGGGGCATGGCAGCAGGCACCTGTAGTCCCAGCTACTCAGGAGGCTGAGGCAGAATTGCTTGAACCCAGAAGGCAGAGGTTGCAGTGAGCCGAGATCGTGCCACTGCACGCCAGCCTGGCAACGCAGCGAGACTCTGTCTCCAAAAAAAAAAAGAAAAATTTGTCAAAGGGTAGAAACTGATGATTCAAGGAAAACTATAACTAGCTAAGGAGTAAATGATCAATAATCAAACTACAGCATAATCAAAGAAATTTAAAATTAAAATTATTAATATACCCCTCCCAGGCAAAATAGCAAAGAGAGGTGTGGCATGGTGGCTCCCACCTGTAATCCCAGCACTTTGGGAAGCCAAGGTGGGCGGTCCTTTTGGAGAGAGAGAAAGAGAGGAAGGTGCCCAGGCCTCCCTGATATTCCAAAATCATTAAAATGCACAGCCCAAGCCCAGCATGGTGGTGGCCACCTGCAGACCCAGCTACTCGGGAGGCTGAGGCCAGAGGGTCCTGAGTTTGAGACTAGCCTGGGCAAAGCTTCGAGAACCCCATCTCAAAGATGAAATAAAATGCACAGTCCCTCATGACATATAAGGCTTTACTATAAACATTTTGAGAGGCAGGGTGGCCTGCAGCTGTCATCCCAGCACTTTGGGAGGCCTAGGCAGGTAAATCACGAGGTCAGAAGTTCAAAACCAGCCTGGCCAACATGGTGAAACACAGTCTCTACTAACAATACAAAAAAATTAGCCAGATGTGGTGGCAGGCACCTGTAATCCCAGCTACTTGAGAGGCTGAGGCAGAGAATTGCTTGAACCTGGGAGGTGGAGGTTGCAGAGGCACAGGTTGCAGAGAGCCGAGATCGGGCCACTGCACTCCAACCTGGGCGACAGAGCTACACTCCGGCTCAAAAAAATCACGCCCGGCTAACTTTTGTATTTTTAGTAGAGACGGGGTTTCGCCATGTCGGGGAGGCTGGTCTCGAACTCCCGACCTCAGGCGATCCGCCCGCCTCGGCCTCCCAGTGTTGGGATTACAGGCGTCAGCCACTGCACCCCGTCAAAAATAATCTCTAAAGATCCCTTCAGCCGAAAGTTCGTTCCTGAAAATTATGCGGGAAAGTAAGGCGAGGAAAACGTTCGACAAAAGTCCACAGCCGGGCTCCTGGCTCCTCCGGGCCGCAGGTGTCTGCTCCGGACGTCCCCCCAACAGCTCCCACGTCCGCCCGGCAGCAGAGGCCCCGCCCCGCGGCGCGCCACAAGCCAATGAGCGCCCTGGGGCGGGTCCTCGGGGTGGGGGGTCGCGGAGGCCCCGCCCCCTGCAGCTCCGAGACCAGCTTATCCCCGACGCTTCCCCTCAGGCTGGGCGGAGCGTGTCCACTTCCGCCAGGAGACGCCTTTGAGTCTTCTAGGTTAAGCCTACCCGATGGATTTCCTATTCTTTGAACCCAGACCTGGGCAGCAAACCCTCCGAGGCCGCTGTCTCCACAGACTGTCAGATCCCTCCCTGAAGTGCCCGCGGTGGAACGGCCCGGGCGGAACCAACGGACGGCCGCGGGGGTGCGCTGAGCGCACCATGCCCTCCCCGTCCGTCTGCAGTGGAAAGGCCCGGGCGGTACCAACGGGCGGCCGCGGGTGGGGCGGATCTGAGCGCGCCGTGTTCCCCCGCGTCTCCTGCGGTGAAACGGCCCGGGCGGAACCATCGGGCCGCCGCGGGGGAACACTAAAAAATCTCGCCGTGTTCTCCCGCTCATTTACCTGCAGTGGAACGGCTCGAGCGGAACCAACGGGCGGCCGCGGGGGGCACTGAAAATCTCGCCGTGTTCTGCCCCCGTCTGCCTGCAGTTGAATGGCCCGATCGGAACCAACGCGCAGCCGCCAGGACGTTGTGGGCGGTGGCGCTTTTCCGCGGCCACGCCCGAGGGGCAGCGAGAAGCCGGGTGACGGGTTCTACGCGTCATTTCCGGCCCCGCGGGCGCCCCGTGAAGTCCACCTGGGTTCGCCAGCCCTGTGCTCCGAGCTGGTTCCACCGCGCGCCTCTCAGGCCCCGCCCGCCAGCGTCTCTTTGTTGTGAAGGCGCGGAGGCCGAGCGCTATGCTTGCAGCGGAGACCGCGTCCGGCTGTCGGTGGGTGCTGCGTGCTGGGTGCTGCTGGATGCTGCGAGCTCGGTGCTACGTGCCGGTACTGGTGCTGAGTGCGCGGGCGCCCGGGGTTCCCCGGCCCAGATTTGCTCCTGAGGGTCCTCTCCTATGGCCGGCGGTTTGCGCGGAAAACGCTGCGGCAACGCAGGGTCCCCCTGGATTCGTACCCCTCAGCTTCTGCTCAGGAGCCGGTGGCGTTTGGCAAACGAGCTTTGCGCATTTTCACGTCCGTGGGTCCACGGCGACCCCCACGCCCTGAAGCCCAGGAACGCGGTGTGGCGCGTCCACCAAAAAAAAAGAAAAAGGCACCAAAACTCCTGAGAGCTGAGTCCCCGTTTGGTGGCTTTTTATTTTTTTAGTTTTTTTTTTTAGTTTTTTTTTGTTTTTTTAGTGGAGTGCAACCTACTTAACCCACATTTTGAGGCCAAACGAGGCAGTGTTTTAATAAGGGTCGACCGGGCGCGGTGGCTCACGCCTATATTCCCAGCACTTTGAGAGGCCGAGGCAGACGGATCACAAAGTCAGGAGTTCGAGACCAGCCTGACCAACATGGTGAAACCCTGTCTCTACCAAAAATACAAAAATCAGCGAGGCGTGGTGGCAGGCGCCTGTAATCCCAGCTACTCAGGAGGGAGGCAGGAGAATTGCTTGATCCTGGGAGGTGGAGATTGCATCCCTGCCCTCCAGCCTGGGAGACACAGCAAGACTCCATCCCAGAAAAAAAAGAAAAGGGCTTGCTGAGAGAGGAATAGGAAAGCTTTCCACTCCACTCACGTGTTTTCAACGTAGCAAATCAGAAAATGAAGGGAATTTAAAAATGAGCAGATCGGGCGTCCAGGCTGGCTTAGTCTACGTCTATCACAGATGTTTTCTGGTAAAATGTGTAGGGCGCAGCATGTCACCTGGCTGGGGGCATAGGGCATCCCTCTGCTGATGCCTTTGGCGTTACACGCCTGTGTGGTCTCCAGCTTCTGGGTTTTGGAAGTGGCGTCTCCCCCACAGTTTCCTTGGGATGACCTCCTTGGGGAGGTTTGAGCTCTGGGCATGGTTTGGAGATTTGGGACACATTTTCCTGAAATGCCCTTCTGGCTATTTGAACCCACCTGGACTTCCTGACTGGGGCTGGGATTCTTAACCTCTGGTACAGGGGCCTGGGCGGGGGAGGTTCGCACAGTTGGATGGGGTGGAAAGTGAGCTTGATCAGTAACCCAGCGCTGAAATTCCCGGAGTGGGACCAGCAACTCCTGCAGCTTTATCTGATTTTAAATCAAGGTTTTCTTTTCCTTTTAGTCCTAGGGCTCCACCTGGAGACTTGCGCCCAGACAGCGGAAGGGAAAGATGTCACATCTGAGATGAGGTTGAGAAAGGCTGGGGCACCTGTCCTGGGTGCTCTCTCCCACTCCCTGGAGAGCTCGCTGTGATGAAAGCCCCTGCCAGGCTGGGGGCATCCTGTGAGGAAGCTCACCTGGCAACAAACTGGTTGGGGGGTTTCCACCTACAGCCAGCACAGAACTGAACCTTGCCTGGCAGCCCACGTGAGTGAGCTCAGAGGCGGAGCCCAGCCCCATTCAAGCCTTCAGATGAGGCCACAGCCCTGGTCCATGGTATGATTGCAGCTTCAAGAGGGACCGTAAACCAGAGGCACCTGGCTAAGCTTCCCCAGATTCCTGCTCACAGGATCCAAGATCAAAAGCACTTGTTTTGAGCTGGTAAGTGTGGAGTGACTGTTACAGGGCAGTAGACAAGGAACATGCACCTTCCTCCTCCTTTTTTTTTTTTTGAGACATTCACTGCCTCTTGTCGCCCAGACTGGAGTGCAGTGGCGAGATACCAGCTCACTGCAGCTTCCACATCCTGGGTTCAAGTGATTCTCCTGCCTCAGCCTCCCAAGTGGCTGAGATTACAGAAGCCCGCTACCACACCTGGCTAATTTTATAGTTTTAGTAGAGGCAAGGTTTCTCCATGTTGGTTAGGCTGGTCTTGAACTCCTGACCTCAAGTGATCCACCCACCTTGGCCTCCAAAGGTGCTGGAATTACAGGTGTGAGCCGCTGTGCCCAGCCTACTTTGTGGTATACTTTGGTGAAACAAAATTCTTCATTTAGCCAATATAGTCAATCTGACCTTTTTTTTTAAGGGGGCATGCTTTTGGGGTTTGGTTGGAGATATTCTTGTCCTACACTAAAAAGGGTCAGGAAGACATTCTCTTACATATTTTCCTGATCATAGGGTTTTACACATACAAGTTTCACATAAGAGCAGGCCGCCTGGGTTCAAATCCTGACGCTGCTGCTATGAAGCCATATCTTCACTTTGTGTGTCTCACGTGGGTGATGACCGCGCCTTTCCCAGAGGGCCGTTGTGGGGACTCGCTGCGGTAGAGAGTGCTCAGGCCTCTTCCAGCGCCACAGCGAGGGCTGTGTCAGTGTTACTAGTTGTCGTTGTCTACTAATATGGAATCAAAATCCAGTTTCTCTCTTCCCCGGCATGGTATCGTAGACTAAATACGTTTCCTTTGTCAACAATTCCTGTTACCGCCTGTGTGGGTCAGAATTGTGCATGTGCTAGACCTGTTTTTGTTTTTTTGAGACCGTCTTGCTCTGTCGCTCAAGCTGGAGTGCAGTGGTGCAGTATGGGCTCATCGAAGCCTCCGTCTCCCAGATTCAAGCGATTCTCCTGCCTTAGCCTCCCAAGTAGCTGGCACTACCAGCACCTGCCACCACATGAAGCTCATTTTTGTATTTAGTAGGGTTTCTCCATGTTGGCCAGGCTGGTCTTAAACTTTTGACCTCGGGTGATTCTCCCACCTTAGCCTCCAAAAAGTGCTAGGATTACAGACGTGAGCTACCGTGCCCGGTCTATGTATGCTAGACCAATTTCAAGGCCCTTATTCTTTTTTTCTTTTCTTCTTTTTTTGAGGTGGAGTTTCACTCTTATTGCCCAAGATGGAGTGCAATGGCATGATCTCAGCTCACCGCAACCTCTGCCTCCTGAGTTAAAATGATTCTCCTTCCTCAGCCTCCTGAGTAGCTAGGATTACAGGCATTTGCCATCACGCCTGGCTAATTTTGTATCTTTAGTAGAGACGGGGTTTCTCCAAGTTAGACTGGTCTCAAACTCCTGACTTCATGATCCACCTGCCTTGGACTCCCAAAGTGATGGGATTATAGGTGTGAGCCACCGCGCCTGGCCTTCGAGGCCCTTATTCTTTTGCATTTGTTTATTTGCCCATCCCTGCACCAAGGTCTCAGACTAAACTACAAGTCCTCACGTCTCGGGAGGATGCTACCGCTCCCTCCCCACGTCCCTGTCTCCTCGCAGGACGCGTTTGTCTTTTGTCCTTCTTGCGCGCATAGCTTTCCCTCTGTAATTGATACGTGCCTCACAGAGCTGGATCTGTCTTGAGACTCCATAGCTGCTGTCTCTAAGCTTTGAGTCAGTAGTTGTAGCGTCCGTTGGTGACTTGGTTGTGATTATTAGGATTGTCGCGATGGTTGCCAGATGGTGGCTTCTAATCCCGTCCTTCCTCTGATGATCACGGATTGGGGTTGTACCAGGAAGAGCTTCCCCTCCTTAGCTGCTGGTTCCTCAGCGTGGCCTCGTGGGCTCTTGTTTTAGTAGGGGTTCGGATCGTTCTGCCTTTCCAAGCGCATGAGCCTGCCCTCAGCCGGCACCCATTTATTCCTGGAGCACAGACTTGCTGGCCCAGCTAACGTGACAGGCTCACCTGGTATTGTTCCCACCCCAGCCCTAGAATCAGTCGCTTCTCCAGGGAGCCTGATTGACTTTAGTGGAGAAAGAGATTTGTTGTTGTTATTTTTTGTTTTGTTTTATTTTTTAGACAGAATCTCGCTCTTTGCCCAGGCTGGAGTGCAATGGCACAATCTCGGCTCACTGCAACCTCTGCCTCCTGGGTTCAAGTGATTCTTGTGCCTCAGCGTCCCAAGTGGCTGGGATTACAGGTGCCTGCCACAACACCCAGGTAATTTTTGTATTTTTAGTAGAAATGGGGTTTCGCCATGTTGCCCAGGCTAGTCTCGAACTCCTGAGCTCAGGTAATCCACCGGCCTCATCCTCCCAAAGTGCTGGGATTACAGGTATGGGTCACTGCACCCGGCCCCTTTAGTGGAGAATGATATTTAGCAACCAAGGTGAGGGCACTGTGGGCGTCGTCCAGATGTCGCCATCTCTGGGCAGATGTGTTGGTTTCGGATGTATGTGTGCGTTCGTGTCGCCTGTCCACCCATCTGTTCAATGTTAAAGCCCGTGCGCTCTGGCCCAGTAGCACCATCACAGGCCAATACCACAGGGTCATCCCATTCATCCTCCTTTCTTTTTTTTTTTTTAATGAGAGAGAGTCTCTGTTGCCCGGGCTGGAGTGTGGTGGCATGATTTCGACTCGCTGCAACCTCTGCCTCCTGGGTTCAAGTGCGTCTTTTGCCTCAGCCTCCGCAGTAGCTGGATTACAGATGCACACCACTGCACCCAGCTAATTTTTGTATTTTTAGCAGGGATGGGGTTTCTCCATGTTGGCCAGGCTGATCTTGAACTCCTGAACTCAGGCGATCCACCCGCCTCGGCCTCTCAAAGTGCTGGGAAGACAGACATGAGCCACCGCATCCAGCCTCCTCTTTTCATTTTTATTTTCTCACTACAAGGCAGCCTTGAAGGATTTCTTTCCTATTTGCATCTCTCTTTACTTGCAATACAAAATCTGGCTCCCATCATTTACAAAATATTTATGTATTTGTTCAATCCAGAATTCCTAACCTATGACTCAGCAAAAAAATAAACAAAAGGGAGCCCAGGCGGGTGGATCACGAGGTCAGGAGTTCAAGACTAGCCTGGCCAATATGGTGAACCCTCATCTCTACTAAAAATACAAAAATTAGCCGGGCGTGATGGCTCGCGCCTGTAATCTCAGCTCTTAGGGAGGCTGAGGTAAGTGTATCATCACCTGAGGTCGGGAGTTTAAGACCAACATAGCCGACATGATGAAACCCCGTCTCGACTAAAAATACAAAATTAGCCACGCATAGTGGCGCATGCCTGTAATTCCAGTTAGTCGGGAGGCTGAGGCAGAACTGCTTGAACCCTGGAGACTGAGGTTGCAGTGAGCTAAGATCAAGCCACTACACTCCTGAGCTCAGGTAATCCACGTAGCTCTAGCTGACAGTGAGACTCCCTTTCAAAAAAAAAAACCAAAAAGGGAAAAATGTGCTTAGAGCTCAGTGTATATCTGGAACCTGTGTGTGTCTGGAGCTCCATGTGTGTCTGGGGCTCTGTGTGTGTTTGGAGCCTGTGTGTGTCTGGGGCTCTGTGTGTATCTGGAGCCCGTGTGTCTGGGGCTCTGTGTATATCTAGAGCCCGTGTGTGTCTGGGGCTCTGTGTGTATCTGGAGCTCCATGTGTGTCTGGAGCTCCGTGTGTGTCTGGGGCTCCTTGTGTGTCTGGAGCTCTGTGTGTGTCTGGAGCTCCGTGTGTGTCTGGAGCTCTGTGTATGTCTGGGGCTCTGTGTGTATCTAGAGCCCGTGTGTGTCTGGGGCTCTGTGTGTATCTGGAGCTCCATGTGTGTCTGGAGCTCCGTGTGTGTCTGGGGCTCCTTGTGTGTATGGAGCTCTGTGTGTGTCTGGAGCTCTGTGTGTGTCTGGGGCTCCGTGTGTGTCTGGGGCTCCGTGTGTGTCTGGAGCGCTTGTGTCTGGGGCTCTGTGTGTGTCTGGAGCTCTGTGTATGTCTGGAGCCCCGTGTGTGTCTGGGGCTCCTTGTGTGTCTGGAGCTCTGTGTGTGTCTGGAGCCCCGTGTGTGTCTGGGGCTCTGTCTGTGTCTGGAGCCCGTGTGTGTCTGGAGCTCCATGTGTGTCTGAAGCGCTTGTGTCTGGAGCCCCGTGTGTGTCTGGAGCTCTGTGTGTGTCTGGAGCTCTGTGTGTGTCTGGAGCTCTGTGTGTCTGCGGCTCTGTGTGTGTTTCTGGAGCCCCGTGTGTGTCTGGAGCCCTTGTGTTTGAAGCTCTGTGTATGTCTGGATCCCCGTGTGTGTCTGGGGCCCCGTGTGTGTCTGGAGTTCCGTGTGTGTCTGGAGCTCTCTGTGTGTCTGGAGCTCCATGTGCGTCTGGATCCCCGTGTGTGTCTGGATCCCCGTGTGTGTCTGGGGCTCCGTGTGTGTCTGGAGCTCCATGTGTGTCTGGAGCTCCGTGTGTGTCTGGAGTGCTTGTGTCTGGAGCTCTGTGTGTGTCTGGAGCTCTGTGTGTGTCTGGAGCGCTTGTGTCTGGGGCTCTCTGTATGTCTGGAGCTCTGTGTGTGTCTGGATCCCCGTGTGTGTCTGGATCCCCGTGTGTGTCTGGAGCTCTGTGTGTATCTGGAGTTCCGTGTGTGTCTGGAGCTCTGTGTGTGTCTGGAGCCCCGTGTGTGTGTCTGGATCCCTTGTGTCTGGAGCTCCGTGTCTGTCTGGATCCCCATATGTGTCTGGGGCTCTGTGTGTCTCTGGAGCCCTTGTGTCTGGAGCTCTGTGTGTGTCTGGGGCTCCGTGTGTGTCTGGATCAGTTGTGTCTGGGGATCTGTATGTGTTTCTGGTGCCCCGTGTGTGTCTGGATCCCTTGTGTCTGGAGCCCCGTGTGTGTCTGGAGCTCTGTGTATCTCTGGAGCCCTTGTGTCTGGAGCTCCATGTGTGTCTGGAGCCCCATGTGTGTCTGGATCCCTTGTGTCTGGAGCTCCGTGTCTGTCTGGAACTCCGTGTCTGTCTGGATCAGTTGTGACTGGGGCTCTGTGTTTCTGGCGCCCCATGTGTGTCTGGAGCCCTTGTGTTTGAAGCTCTGTGTATGTCTGGAGCTCCGTGTGTGTCGGGCTCCGTGTGTCTCTGGAACCCTTGTGTCTGTCACCTGTGCACCCACATCCAGCGTCCATGCAGCTGAGTTTTCCAGGCTCGTTCTGCTGCTCCCCTCAGTGTGAATGTGTTGTTCATTTGATTGTGGTGTGGTCCATGCATTCCTGTTTGTGTTCCATTTCAGAGATCCTTGTTGATTTAATTATTGCAAGCCACATGTGTTCATGGTTCGAGAAGTCAGCCCTGCAGCTGGCCACCGCACTCCACTCCCGCCAAGCCCCTCCCCCGTCACTGAAGAGTCCTGTTATTCTTAGGCATAGCCTTCCTGCATTTCTTTTTCTTTTTTTTTTTCTGAGGCAGGGTCTGGCTGTGTCACCCAGGCTGGAGTGCAGCAGTGAGATCACGGCTCATTGCAGCCTCTTCTCTCAGACTTGAGCGGTCCTCCCCCTCAGCAGGACCAGAGGTCCTGGACACACCAGCACACCCAGGCCTAATTTTTGTCTTTTTTTTTTTGTATAGATGAGGTTCTGTCTTGTTACCCAGGCTGGTATCAGACTCCTGGGCTCAAGCAGTCCTCCCGCCTCGGCCTCCCAAAGTGTTAGGACTACTAGCGTGAACCACCACACCCGGCCAAAAGATGTTCAGACTTTTTGTTTTGAGACACTTTTTTGGAGAAGAGCTGCGGAAGCTTACCCAGAGGCCCTTCTCTCTGCTTTCCCTGACGCTGGAACCTCGCGGAGCCTCGGTCCCACTCGCTGGTGTCACACAGCCCTGGTGACGGTCCACAGGCTGTGTTCAGGGCCGATCTGCTCCTGCCCCCTCTGTGGTGTGAGCCGCCCGGGGTCCCACGTGGCATCCAGCTGTCCTGCGCCTTGGGCTCTAGTCCTGGCTTTCGTGGCCTGCATGGTTTTGGATTTGCCTGGCGGCTTCTCCCGATTAGATGTGCAGTTACACATTTGGGGCAAGAAAGGCTCAGGGGTGATGGAGCTTCCCCCAGCAGCAGGCCCGGGACAGCAGGAAGTTGCTGTGTCTCCTGTCTGGTGACTTTGGCCCCTGGTGAAGGCAGCATCTGCCGGTGTCTCCTCGGTGAAGTTAGGCCTCCCCCCTTCATGATCAGCAAACATCTTGCGGGGAAATCAATGGGGAGGACACACGGCCATCCTCCAGTTTTATGGCAGGTCCTGTTTCCTCTCTGGACTTCTGTTTGGTTTCATTCATGCCGCAGGGGCTGTCCTGTCTGGTTTTGTCCACACCTGTGGGGCTGTTCCTGCTGGTTTCATGACTTTTTTGTCTACTGGATATGTTGCTTCTGCCTGAGAGTCTCTGCCCAGGGCTGGCGGCCTCCCGGGAGCTTCCAGGTCACTGCTCCTCCCCCACTGCCACCCCTCAGCCTGGTGACCTTTGATCTTCTGTCTTCATTATTGATCTTCATCTGCAAATGTCCTTAGGCCTGACTTGTGGAAGTTTCTGCCCAGAGAGGACTAGTTTCTCTGTCTGCCCACAGGGTCCCCTACAGGCCCTGGGATCTGCCTGGCCACCCAAGTGGGCCAGCCCAGCCCCACCTCCAGCTCCCCTCTTTTCCTGTTGGAAGGGTGGTCCTGGGGCCTCCCTTCGCCTCAGCGCCGAGACCCCTCATAGCCGCGCTGTCCAGGGTCCAGTTGGATTGAGCTGGAGCTTCCGTGGAGCCACTCGCCCGCTCCCTGTGAGGCAGGAGGCCCTGGGGAGGCTTCGCTTCTGCGGTCCTGTTAGTGATCTTCAAGGCCCACGTCACTGCGGCCGGTCCCCACTTACTGTGGTTGAGCTGTGATTTTCTGACTTCATCGTGGTGGGAAAGCCGAATGTGTTCAGCAGAGACGCTGCCCTGAGCTCACAGCCGTCCTCTCCCGCCGAGCTCTGAGCTCACAGCCGTCCTCTCCCCCCGAGCTCTGAGCTCACAGCCATCCTCTCTCTCCCTGAGATGTGAGCTCGCAGCCGTCCTCTCCCCCTGAGATCTGAGCTCACAGCCGTCCTCTCTCTGAGATCTGAGCTCACAACCATCCTCTCTCCCTGAGCTCTGAGCTCACAGCCGTCCTCTCCCCCTGAGCTCTGAGCTCACAGCCGTCCTCTCCCCCTGAGCTCTGAGCTCACAGCCGTCCTCTCTCCCTGAGATCTGAGCTCACAGCCGTCCTCTCTCCCTGAGATCTGAGCTCACAGCCGTCCTCTCTCCCTGAGCTCTGAGCTCACAGCCGTCCTCTCCCCCCGAGCTCTGAGCTCACAGCCATCCTCTCTCTCCCTGAGATCTGAGCTCACAGCCGTCCTCTCTCCCTGAGATCTGAGCTCACAGCCATCCTCTCCCCCTGAGCTCTGAGCTCACAGCCGTCCTCTCTCTGA
>CAUYQU010075129.1:0-28052 GCA_963574635.1 Cheracebus regulus
GTCCTCAGCGCTTCCAATTGCTGTTCTCCTTGTGGGGATGGGACCAGCGGAGCCCAACTAAAAGGGCAACCAGTCCCGTACACTCCGCACCGAGAAGCGCCGCGCCGGCCAAAAGAGTCGCGCTGGCGACCCGTGTGGCTCCTCTGCCGGGAATCTCCCGGTCTGTGGGCAACAAAAATTCGTCAGAAAGTGCTGCGTCCACTCGTTCTCTGCGCTTTCACTGGGAGCTACATTCCTGAGCTGTTGCTAATCGGCCATCTTGGATCTCTCTCCGGAAGGATAAAATTTTTTAATCTTACACAATGGAAGACTCAAGAGACATTTTCTAAAGTAAGTACATCAAGAAATAGGTTTAATACATATTAAGATTTAAGTATTCTTTAAATGAATGAAGTAGCAGATAGAATGTAATATAATTTAATTTCAAAAATTGCAAAGAGAAGACTAGGGGAAGAAAAATGGAGAATACTGTAACTGAGCTAAATTCTCATTGTTCATTCTCAAAGTGTAGAGTCAATTTATTAAAAAAGCCAGGAGTTGAACCAAAAAAGTGACAGTGCAGTATATTTGTATTATTTTAAATTATGGAATAACTATCAGAAGTGCTAAAAACAGTTTGATGTTGGTACCTTTTGGGCAGTGTTTTCAAGCTGTGGGAATGAAATCAATTTAGTAGGCTGCAACCTACATTAGGAGACAAGAAGAAAAAAAGAAATATTAGGTTGCTTTGTACTAGTAAAGTCAAGTAAAATGTATAAAACGGTTTTTCAGCTTTCTGTGTACCTGTAAAATGTATTTCCTACTTGGGTTTTGGTCAACAAAGTACTGTAGGAAGTAGAACTGGGTTGTAAGGCAGTTTTTTGGCCGCAGTTTTATCTTTTATTTTTCTGCTAATCTGTAATGTTTAAATTTTTAAACTCACATGTGTATTTTATCATAATAATTTTAAATGTTTCTGTTTTTAATACATAAGAAATACACATTTATAAGCTTCTGTAACACAAAATAGTATACATATTTTCTAACCAAAGCAAATATTTGTCAATTTTCTTGAGTTAAAAAAAATGACAGGCAATCTTATCATTGCTTAACAAAAAATAAAAAGTTAAACTTAATAATTTTTAAAGATTACTTAAGGCTCACAAGAAGGAAGGCTGGGGCAGGGGCAAAAGTTTAAAACATTAGAATCCAGGCAGTGGATTGAGTAGGAAGAAGACAAAGCAAAAGAAATAAAAACTCCTAAATATCATTGTCACAAAGGAAACCAACGCTAAGGATGATCTTGAATACAACTTTATTGGTTGTATGTAGTAGTGTTACACGTGACAGTGAAAATATTTGGGCCATCTGCATAGTTACACAGAAAACCTCATCTGCCTAAAAAGGAGAAAATGAAGCATAGAGGAGAGGTCATTAGGCACTGTTCTAGGTATTAAGTTTATAGCAATTAGTAAACAGTCTCTCCCCTTGTGGATATATATTCTTGGGGGAAGGAGAATGATGAACAAATATTTCATATAATGTCAAGTAGTACTAAGTTCTTCTATTTAAAAAGCAAGGTAAGGTATAGAAAGTTTAAAGTTGGGTTCAGGGAAGGCCTCTCTCAGGAAATAATTGGAGCAAAGGCTTGAGCCAGTTGGAAGAGCAACCCAAAAATATATCTAGAAGAAATGCTTTTCAAGCTGTAGTTCTAGGACATTCAAGACTTTGAGTTGGGAGCACTCTTGGGAAATTGAGGAGACATAATGGCAAGAAGAATGAAAACAAAATAAGTAAAGTCACAGCTAAATAAAGATAAAGAAGAGATCTTAAAAACATCCAAGGAGAAAAGACAGATTTCTCAATTGTTTCATAAATGGGTTAAAGATGGCCCCTGTGTATTAGACTCATATTTACTTCTTTACAGCAGGCTAGGACCATTAGATCAAAGCCTGCCAGTGCCAAACTCAAATTCTTGTACGTCTAGTTGCTTTAAATATAGCTCAAACAAGCATATTTTAGCCATTAGATCATACCTGCTTGGCATACCCCCAGGAAACTGCACCCAACATCTTCTAGCCATAGATAAGACAAACTCTGTGGCTATAAAAGACCACAAACTGCTGCTGCCCTTCAGAGCTCTCTGACCTAGAGATTTCTCACCTTGCTGCCTAGTAACATTACCTAGACACGTAAGACCCCTCTTGTTAGGAATTCCATGATGCCTGAAAATGAAGCCAGCATAGTGGAGAATGAAGAGAAACTGAGTTTTGATTACAAGATTTAAACCCTTTAACTGAGACCCACCTCTGCAGGCTATCCATGGACTTTTAAGTTGTGCAAGCCAATAATTTTTACTTGTTTAGGCCATTTTAAGTTGAACTGTCTTATGCAAATGAAATGATTGTGTTAGAGATGGTAGACTCAGCTCACTTTCTTAAATAAATTATTGTAGAATCCATGATCAGTGAATTTCTTAAAATGTTGCTGGCTATAAAGATGGCTGTGACTAATAAGGCCAGTGTGCAATCAACATGTATAGGAGACCATAAAACCTGTGCACTGGTTTGATTGAAATATTTAAATCATAGTAATATTACATCTTTTGAAAATTCTAAGAAAAACAAAGAGAAAAGAAAGAAAACAAATATTGAGCATATTTTGTTTAATAAAATAAAACTGAAGGATTGAGAAGAATGCAATGACGTAGGGTCAGAAAGAGGCCTTAATTTTGTTAGCCAATTAACAAGGGTGACACAATATTGTATAATAGAAAATAAGCTCTTGCCTCATTTTTTGGGTTTATTGAAGGAATTTTTACAAATATACAGTATAAGCTACTTTTAAAATTTGCACATTTTGTTCACTAGGGAGTCTTGCTAGGATGAGGTACAAGGAAGAGAGATTCAAGGAAGTCTGAAAGTCTGGAGACACAAGAGATTACATTTGCATTTTTGGAAGATTTTTCAAAAGATGGGAGACCTACAAGTCAAATAAATACCAAATGGATTTGTGACAAAGAAAATGTTCTACAAAAGTAGTTCTCAAAATTAATTTTAGCTTTGGATAGTTTTTCAAAATTAAATCTTACAGAGAACTTCAAAATTAGAACTTCAAAGTTAGAAAAATGATATATTTGTTAGTATGGATTTATTTTTTAAGTTTAACTGTAGAGCATTTATTTTTTAAAGAATAGAAGAGGGATGCTCTTAAATATTTTGGTAAACATGCAAAATATTTAAAATCAGGCGTATGGATGACAGTTCCACTCTTATCTGCATTAGCGTTTAATTTATTTCTCTGTTTTGGTTATGCAAGAGTAAGGTAAATATTTGCAAATGGTAATTTCAGGATACTTCTCAATTAAACTAACTTAGAAGCCTGAGAAAGAAGTAGTAGACTTCTTAAAAGTTGTATTTCAAAGTTACACTACTAGTGTGTCTATTAGTGGAATTAATTATCATAAATATAAAAGTTAGAGAAAAAAGAACTAGAAGTTAGCGAGGACTGCTTAAAATACCTATAATAGGATTCAGTATTCTGTATCCTATTATAGCAAGTAAGACACCATACTTAGTTTGTTATTTTTGGCACATATGTGACTATTTTTCCTCAACAGAGAATTTGGCAGACTGATGCATCTGAACTTTTAATGGCATTGAATTGAGCAAGATACATATATGTTTTGGCTTTTTGTTAATTTTGTAATTCTGTGTCAGGAAAGATTTGCTGATGTGGTTTAATTTAAAAAAAAAATGATAATGCAGGACTGTAACTTTCCATGTAATCCACATTTATAAGAAGTTTAAGTGAGCACACAAAGATGTAGATGAGGAAATCATAAGGACTGTTCACAAATATTCCAATTCTCTTCCTGGATATTTGGTAAGATTGCTCTTCCTTGTCTTCTTTGGAGTTAGTTGTAGCCATGTGCCTTGCTTTGGCTAGTGAGATGTGAGCAGCAGTAATACGTATTGCTGTGGGGCAGACGTTTTAAGAGCAAGTGCCAGTAAATGATTCTCTGTTTCATTTCCCCTGCCACATGATTACAGTGTACTTTTGAAATGGAGTCACCATCACTGTCAATTCCTGGGTGATGATGAACAGGGCCCCCTGCTAATCTGCACTGGATGTGTAAAATCTGAAACCATGTACAAGCAGAAGAATGTAGTTAGCAGAGAGGAGAGTGGGACAGATTTGCAGAGAGAATTGGAGATGCCATCAGAGAAAGATAAGAGAGAGCAGCTGACCCCTAGAACTCTTTTGGTTTGAGGTGCTTCCCAGGTCCCATGGGTTCTAACTCTAAACCTCACATAGGCCTCCCAACCCTTGCACAATAGCAACAACAAAAAGCCTACATAAAACATTATTTCCACTCAACAAGATGTCACTGTAATGAATATTGAGAATTTTGCTGAGTCAGAACATAAGAGCCTTTTAATATATATGGCCAAATATCACCTGTTAGCAAGGCAGAGTGGCCTTTTCACAGTACTTTTGACTCCTGACTCTGAGGATATATATTAAAAAAATAAAGCAAAGCCAAAAAAAAAAAAAAGCTTTGCTAGTAGACAAAAAATTAAAAAACTCTATTCATTGGCATTTCTTTATTAATGAGACTGAACTGTTTCCAAATATTTCTAAGTCATTCACTCTTTATTTTGTAATTTAAAAAATTTATCTTGGCCACACATTTATTAAGATCCTAAAGATTTCTTGAGGATTTATATGAGCTTTTTGCATTATAATATTTTTCACAAATATTTGCCCAATTTGCTTTCAGCTTTTACATTTTTATTTATGTGAAAATGTCAGTTATTAACTGTTATATTATAAAATATATATTTTCCTTTATTAGTCCACCATTGTGTCTAAGACTAAAAGCTTTATCTAACCAAAGATTATTTATTCACTTATTTTTCCCTTTACTCTCTTTTCTCATCCATTTGATTCTCATTTATATTGTACGAAAACATTTATATCAATTGAAGAAAACTATAAATACAAAAACAAATACATGAATGACCAAACTGTTGTTTTCTCTTTTAATGGTAAGATTTTTTAACCTATAATTTATAATCTATTTTAATTTGGCATACAGTATAAGATAAAGATTTGATTGATTCTTTATTTTTAAGAATAGCTAATTATCCTGGCATTTTATTGAATAACCCTTTGTTTTCCTGCCTTTTTTTCTGATACATGATTGCTGTGTTGCCCAGGCTAGAGTGCAGTGGTGTGATCATAGCTTATGGTATCCTAGACCTCCCAGGTGCAAGCAGTTCTCCGACCTCAGTTTCTCAAGTAGCTGGGACCATTGGTATGGGCCACCATGCCTGGATAAAAGTTGTTTTTTTTTTTTTTTTTGTAGAGATGGGTACATTAATCCATTTTTATAACACTGTAAAGAACTGCCTGAGACTGGGTAATTTATAAAGAAAAGAGGTTTAATTGATTCACAGTTCCACATGGCCGGGGAGTCCTCAGTAAACTTAAATTTATGGTGGAAGAAGAAGCAGGCATGTCTTACATGGTGGCAGGAGAGAGAGGAGATGTGATGGAGGAACTGTCATACGCTGATAAAAACATCAGATCTCATGAAAACTCACTATCCTGAGAACAGCATGAGGGAACTGATCCTCGCCTCTCACCAATTCCCTCCCTTGACATGTAAGGGTTATGGGGATTACAATTCAAGATGAGAACAATATCAATGGGGGTCTCATTATGTCACTCAGGCTGGTCTCAAACCACCGGGCTCAAGCAACCTTCCTGCCTCAGCCTCCCAAAATGCTGAGATTACCAGGCATATGTCACCATGCCCAGCCCTTTTCCCATTATTTTGTTGGGCTTTTTCAGCATCATTTTTTATCAAGTATAATGAAGTCTTTATTTCAATGTATCCATTCTACAGTTCACATTTATCTGTTTGTTTCATGGTGGCTTTTGAAAGGATCAATTGAGTATAACAAACTTTGGTTATCAGAATATCCCTTAAAGGTTACTGGTGTATTTAGGGGGAAAGTGTGATGATGTCTATGATGTTTGCAGCTTAATTTCAGTTGGTTCTGGAAAAAGAGAGAGAGAGAGAGAACAAACAACAAAATGTTGCTCTAGTGATTCTAGTGTTCATCTTCTATCTTTGATGTAGGTTGAAAAAGTTTCTTTTTGTTTTGTTTTGTTTTTTGAGACAGAGTATCTCTCTTTCACCCAGGATGGAGTACAGTGGCACCATCTTGGCTCACTGCAACTTCTGCCTCCTAGGTTCAAGCGATTCTTCTGTCTCAGCCTCCCAAGTAGCTGGGACTACAGGTGCCTGCCACCATGCCTGACTAATTGTTGTATTTTTAGTAGAGATGAGGTTTCACCATATTGTCCTGATCTCATGATCTGCCCGCCTCAGCCTCCCAAAGTGCTGGGTTTACAGGCATGAGCCACTGTGTCCGGCCAAAGTTTTTGTTTTTTAGGGTGAAACTTTTTGTTACACTTTCTTTAGTGAAATTTTTTAAGTTGAGGTATAATTTACAAACAGTAAAGTAGGTTTGAAATTTTACAAAATGAAAGGGAGGAAAAAAATAAAAGCAATACATTTTAAGTGAGATTTGGGATTTGGTCCAATGTTTAAGACAAAAAACTTGGTGTCAGAGTGTTTCTGATGAGCTGTGCCATTTTTTAAAAGATTTAATTAAATTTGTCATTGGGTGTTTTTTGTTTTTACAGACTCCAAGATAGATTAATAATAACAGAAGCAGATCTGATCAAATAAATGAATACATGTAGATATGTGTATATAATTATTTTTTTAGAGACAGGGTCTCACTTTGTTGCCCAACCTGAAATGCAATTGGCTCAAGCAATCCTCCCACTTCAGCCTCCTGAATACCTAACACTACCACTGCATACCACCACACCAGCTAATTTAAAAAATTTCTTTTAGAGATGGGGCTTGCTATGTTGCCCAGGCTGGTCACAAACTTCTGGCCACAAACAGTTCTCCTACCTTGGCCTCCCAAAGTGCTGGGATTACAGGTGTGAGCCACTGCACCCAGCTGACTGAATAATTTTCTCTATTACTCATTTTTTTGTAATCTCTGCAAAAAATAAGAGATACTTTTAATAACTATTTGATTTTTTGAATCTGTGACTTATGTCATTAATATAATAAAGTAAAATCCAAATTTAGTGTGTGCAAACTGATATTTTGAAAGTTTTCAAATAAATCTCAAAGGTGAATTTTAATATAAAAATTCTACAAACCCTAATTTCTTTTAATTATGTCATAATAACTAAGTAGCATATTGGCCAATGCTTTGTTAGCATTTCCTATGACTGTTTGTAGTATAAAATTATTATCTTAACCACTTTTGTGTGCTATGTAAATTGACATCTTTTATATGTAACTGTTAATATTATTCCACATATTTTCTCTTTGAAGTTCAGATTGATTGATTCACAAACCCCATCTCTTTTCTACTTTCTTTAATAAAATATTGAATTGTTTAACAGTATATCTTAGCAATTATAATCCCTCTTCCCTCACACAAAGGTGGTTCAGATTTTAGTCTTATGTTAATTAGTTGAGTGACTGAAAAGGTGCTAAAAACCTATCCTTACTACTTAACTTCATACTCTAAGTGTGCATTTATGTGTGTATTTTTTTTCTGAAATCCTTCGATATCCTCTATTTTGAACTTTAAGCCTTTGAGTAGGGCCTCTAGTTTTAGCTCATTTTCACTGACTGTTTTCATTTTACATAGTAATTTTAAAATAGAATTTGAGACTAATATTGAGTCAAACATTGAAAACAGCAATAGACAGCCTGTTGTGACCACATCCTAACTAGACTTTTTTCTGAGGTAGTTCACCATGATCTATTCTCTGTACTGTTGACACTGAACTTGTCAAAACACAGATCTGATCTTGTCAATCTGCTGCTTACAAAGCTTCCACATCTCCCAGCCACCTACAGATAAAATCAAAACTCCTTAAAACAGAAAAAGAATCATTCACCATCTGGTCTTATCTAACTCTACTGTCCTTATTTATACTACTCTCAAAGGAACACAGGAGCTGTAGCGATGCAGAGATACTTGTACATCTTAACAATTATTTTCCATGTCATTGCTTTTGCACTCATTCTGTTATGTCCATTTAGATTGTCCTGCCCTTCTCTCCCTACCTCCTTACCCCAAATCTTAGTATCCTTCAAGAGCCAACCCACAGTTCATCTCCTCAATGCCACCTCGAAGTTCAGACTGCTTGGCAGAGTCAGTCATCTCCTCCTCTAGGGACTAGACAAACCATAGACTAGTGGGTGAGAGAGACATAGAAACACATAGTTAAACACATGGTCAGAAGGACTGTGAACTCCTCAAGGACAATGACATCATCATTTATTCACGTCTGTGTCTCCAGTACCTACCAGTCATACAATACCTAAATGTTGAATTAAATGTAACTGAATAACTGAATCATGTGGAATAAATTTATAATTGCATTTTCACTTCTAAAAATATTGACTATGTAGATTTTCTAAAGCTATAGGCTCATAATTTGACTTTAAAATACAAACCACAAAATGGTTGCTAAAGTTTTATAAATAAGTATATAGACTATAGTTTTTAATAAATTTAATTTTATATGTTTTTTTTTGTTGTTGTTGTCATTGTTTTTACTTTAAGGTTTGTTTAATTCCTAGAACTTATGTAAATGCCTCAGGGTAATTTGAAAGTGTATAAAGCATAGGAATAATATTGGAATGGATAACTAAGATGCAAATATTAAGATTGTCCCCAAAAAACACCAACTGTTGCCTGAAAAGAACACATGTTTTTTGCAGAGAGCAAAATGCTGAAATATTTAATGAGGCATTGCAAAATATACCAGCCCCCGCTTCTAGGGAGGCAAAGTCAAGGTTCAGACTGAATTTTGCTTAGCAACTTTGGAACCATGTGTTTAAAGAATGAGATAGGTTTGTCAAGACTTTCTGCCAAAGCACATCACAAGCTTAGCATGTGTTTACTGCCTGCTCTCAAAAACAAGTCTCTCTGAGCCAGCCAGCTGCTAGCATTTGTGTTACCCTCTAGCTAGTTAGGTCTCAAACTGGGTTGCATCGCTATTTCCCAAAAGAAGCTCTACAGACTTTCTGTTGTCTTCTCTGTATCTCAAATTATTAGTCAAGTCTGTTTTATAAAATTCCTCAAGTTTAACCTCAGAGCCATGATATAAAAATTTATAAATATGAAAATAAATACACAATTTATAAATATTCCTAACTAAACTATTCATTTTCCTGACAAACCTGTTCATTTCATGTATTCTGTTTCTGTTACAATGCAACCATCTTTGCAAACATCCACTTCAAACAAGTTGAAGTCATAACAATGACGGCTAACATTTATTAAGTACTCTTCATGTCCTAGACCTTATGCTTTTATCTCCTCTAATTCTCACAGAAGTTTTTGGGAATAAAATGAACACATGTTCCTGATCTCTCTCTTCGCACAATTCCTTACTGGAGCAGCTTGGACTTAAAGGAACCGCCAGAGTCCCCTGGAAGTAAACCATGCTTCTGAGGACATCTGTGAGTTCTCATAGGAGAGGGTAAGGGGGAGATATACGAAGTCTGTAGCTCAGGAAGGCTGACCCCTGTCTAAGAGGAAAAGGAGCATAGGTAGATAGAGTCACTCTCTTTCCAACTGTCTATGAAAACTGTGTCTCTCTTCTTTGTACTTGGAGAGCCTAAGAACAAAGAAGCTCCTTCCTCTCTCTTTTAAGTGAAGGGGACCCAGTTTACCAAGTTTTCTGACATTTGGGCTGAATAGAAGTTCTAGAAATACTGTGCCTGGACCAGAAGCAACAGTGTCACCCAGGAATTTGTTAGAACTTGTTAAATAAATTCAAATTCTCATGTCTTACTTCAGGTCTAGGAATTAGAAACTCTGGAAGTGGGGCCCAGCAAGCTGTATTTTAATACAAGTCCTCCAGGAAATTGTGATAAACACTCATGTTTGAGAACCACTGGTTTTGCAGAGCAGAAAGGTTAGTATCCACCACTTGCTGGTTAATGAACCTTAGAGAAACCTAAGCTACCTGACCTGTAAAGGTGCTGAGGAACTCACAGCCATTAGTAAAGCACAGGAAATTACAATGTATGTAATAACTTTAGTAAATTGAGGGAGATCTCTCAGCTGATCAATCAGAAAAGGTCACAGAAAAATAATCACAGACAGATCAACATTTTAATTCTAATAACAGCCCTATTAGCTCCCCTGATAAAAATTGAGGTTTAGAGAGGTTAAATAACTTGTTCAAGGTCACACCACTGATAAATAATGTTAGAACCCATAGCTGTCTGACTCCAAGTCCTCTGCTTTGCCCTCCAGATCCTAATTAAGTTATAATTAAGTGTACCTCAGCTGTTTCTGTAGAATCTTTTTAAAACCTTTGATTTAAACTGTGATGTACGGAGAAAACATACACAAGAGTGCATCTATGTGTGTGTATATCATATATATATATGTGTGTATGTATATATATATGTATATATGTGTGTGTGTGTGTGTGTATCTATATATATGTATATATATATATATATATAAAAGAGTGCATCTGTGCATGTGTATATCATATATGTGTGTGTATATCTGTATATGTAGGGGGGAAACCCCACAAGAGCCGAGGCAAGGGACTGAAGCCTCAGCATATTCTCATATAAACATAGAATTAGAAAAGAATTAGAGATATAGTTAAATAGTTACTCCTATATATAATCATAAATAATCACATAGCTATTCATATGTGATCATAAATATGTACACATATATAATCATATAATCTTTAATCTTACTAATAAGTCTCAGGTCACGAAGTATTGGTCTGAAGAGGCATTGGAAAAGAGGTGACCCTAAGGCAAGATGCTCTAAGTCCTCTGTCATATCCACATAAGGACTGCTGGAGGACGCTTTGGGTGCACGACAGTGTCAGCGCTGTGAAAGCACCTGCTCCTTAGTCAGCTGGGGAAGGAGACGTCCAAGATGGCCAAGACGTTTCTTTCCTCGGGGGAGAGAGGAGAAAACTTGGCTTCTCCAAGCTCTTTTGGTAGGCCTGACAGCTGTCAGAGAGGCCCACAGACATCTGGGGACTTAATTGTCTCTATTTGGTGCTGTGCTTCAGCGGTCATGTTCCATGTCTACTTTCAAGTTCTGCTTCTGTATCTGGTTCCTCTTTTCCTTAGAAGATAAGAATTAGTAATAGTAACATAAACCTTAGTGACCTTGTTATTTCCTGGCAAGTATGAAAAAAGTGCTGACACCTTAGGTTTTCTTCTCTCCTCAGCTTTTTCAAAGTTTTGGGCCCACTGTCTCCAAGACACGTGATTTACCTGACCATATCACTGACCACCATTACCTCATCCTACCTGCCCTTCCCCTTGTTTTGTCCTCAATAAAAATCAGAGTGTCCAGGCACTCGGGGCCACTGCTGGTCTCTGAGCTTTGGGTAGCAGTGGACTTCTGGGCCCAAACTCTCTTTTCTCTATCTCTATGTCTTGTGTCTTTATTTCAGTTTCTCCTCTCCACACCAGCAGGGAGGGACCCACTGGACCCTCTAGGGTTGGACCCTATATGTTTATATCTATATATAGTAAATATATCGAGACATTTGTATTTATATATATTTATATTTGTTGTTGTTACACAGCCAGCACCCATATAATCACCACCACTTAGGGCAAAATAGAACATTGCAGCCCCCAGAAGCTCTTATATGCCTTTCTCTTTCTCCTGGAAGTAACCATTAATTTGACCCTTGTGATAATTGTTTCATCACTTTTTCTTATTAAATCATCTCTATAAGGATTCTCAAAAAACATAGTTTGGTGGGTTTTTTTTCCCTGTTTTGAACTTTATATGAAAGGAATCATACAGTCTATATTCTTTTGTATCCTGCTTCTTTTGCTCAACATAATGTTTGTGAATGCTTCTGTGTTGTATATAGCCATAGATCATTTTTACTGCTATATAGTGTTTCACTGAGTAGGTCATAAACATTTTCTTTATCCTGGAATCCATTTCTTCATTCCCACTGTCACCCCCCTAATTCAAGCATTCAGTATATGATTTCTTATTAGTTAAATTATCCCAGTAATCCCTAACTGTTCTCCTCATCTCCAGGCTCTCTCTGACTGCTGGCAGAGTAATTTTTCTGAAGGTCAACACTGATCATGTGCTTCCTGTTAAAAGTTGTTGTAAAAAGAGAGGAAGAAGAAAGGCTGATGGTAGACAGTGACCACATTATTCAAGGCATTGGTGACCATTTTAAGGACTGTGGTTTTTATTCTAAAGGCAATGGAAAGCCTTTTCTGGCTGATAGCTTTGACTTTCTAAGTTAGTTACTCCTACACCAGAGTCCCTAGACCATCAGCTTAGAGCCTTTTGATAATTATGTCTGCCAGAATCCAATCAAGTGTGCTAGGCCCTTATTATGCTCTGCATAGTCCCTTGGGATTGCTTAGGCCGCTAGTTGAGTTCTATCAGCCCACTGACCCCATTGGTTGCCAATTCTCTTTCATTACTCTGTAATGAACTGTTATGTGCCTAGCATATCTCACAGATGAGGCCATATAAGTTAATGCATTTATGAGTAAAACGTGATGACTTTTGATAGCACAATAGTTAACTATTAATTATGCTAAAAATGGCAAGTGAAAGAAAAAAATGGAATAACTAAGATTCATAAGATTTAGCATAAAATCTCACCTAAGTGCCCTAGGGTAAAGACATTTCAAGTATCTTAACAGACATCTCTGATTCATACCATTAAATATAATGAGAATCACAGAATGTTAGAGCAAGAGGAGGCATCTATAGTTATAGATGTAGTTACAGATTATAATTTTTCCCCTCATTCTTGGTGTCATCTTATAGACTATAGCTTTAGTGGAGAGGTTGGCAAACTTTTTTTTGTAAAGGGACAGATAATAAATATTTTCAGCTTTGCAGACTATGTGGTCTCCGTCATAGCTACTGAACTCTACTTTTGTAAGGTGAAAGCAGCCATAGACAATATGTAAATGATTGGGTCTGGTTTTGTTCTAATAAAATTTTATTGGTGGTAGGCAAGATTTGACTTATGAACTATAGTTTGCCAACCTCTGCCTTAGTGTGTAGTTTCAGTCCTCATTGCTGTTTGTTTGTTGTTTCGGTTCATTCCTTAGTTTTTAAAAATTATGAACTAATTTACACTCAATAAAATGTAGCAGCTCTTGAGTGCAGTGTCTGATGAGTTTCTGACAAACTATTCACCTGTATAACCCCACCATCCTAATCAAGATATAGATTATTTCCATTGCCCCAGAAAGTACCTTCATGCTCCTTCCCCATCAGTCCCCACCCCTGCCCCCAGAGGTTAACACTGTTCTGATTTCTATTCTCATAGAATAATTTTGCCTGCTCTTGAACTTCATATAAATAAAATTACACAGTGCATGTCTGAGTGTATGGCTTCTTTCACTCAGTTTATCTGTGAGAATCATCCATGTTGTTAAGGTTTCAGTAGTTCATTCCTTTTATTACTGAGTAGCATTCTATTATATGAATGTACCACAGTTTTATGAATATTTCTAGATTAGTTTCCTAGGGCTGCTTTAACAAATGACTACAAACATACTGGCTTAAAATAAAAAAAGTTTGTTCTCTCATAGCTCTGGAGGCCAGAAGCCCAAAATTAGGGTGTTGACAGGGCTGTGCTCCCTCTCAAGGTTCTAGGGGATAATTCTTTGTTGCTTCTTCTAGCTTCTGGTGGCTCCAGATGTTCCTTAGTTTGTGACAGCATAACTCCAATCTCCGTCTCTGTCTTCATATGCCCTTCTTTCTTGTGTCTCTGTGTCTTTCTTATCTTCTATCTCTTATATAGACAGTGTCACTGGATTTGGTCCCCACCCTAACTGGGGATGATCTCATCTTAAGATCCTTAATTGCATCTGCAAAAATCCTTTTCCTAAATAAGGACACATTCACAGGATCTGGGTGGAATCTTTTAGATGGTCACTATTTAACCTACTACAATAATCACAATTTGCCAAGTCACCTAATAATGTACATCTGAAGTATTTCTTTTTTGTTATTATTATGCATAAAGCTGCTATGAGTTTTATACAAGGCTTTTTGTAGATTTGTTTTCAGCCTCATAGTTTTTGAATTCCAGTTTTAATTATCTTAATATAAAACTTGATTAATTTTCTTTTTAGCAATAATTACTCATAATATTTTTTATTTTGGCAGGAATTTCTGTAAGAATGGCTCAACCTGTATACATCTGACTTATTAGATATTTTGTGCAACTGAAAACATAATAATGCCAAGAGATATGACATGGAATTCTACTATCTTCATTTTTGTTTCTCAAGATACTATCAAGAAATGAACAAGTTCCATGAGGCAGTGCCTTTAACTCCTTAAAATATCAGGAGTACCTGATTAAAGTAAAAAAAAGCAAACAAACAAAACAGAACAAAACAAAAAGACAGTTTGACTCCATTATGTCTTTTGTTTTGTTATGATACTTTATTAGTACTTGCAACTAACACCTAGGCTAAATTTGATACATTTATCTCTTATAGGAATGACTAGTACTCACCTTCCACTGTTGAGGAATTTAAATGCAGCTCCTTAATAAACAACCAAATAGCCATTCATCTTGGCTGCCCCCCACCCTTAGATTCTGATAGCCCTGACTACTACTGGTGTCTGGTTTAGAGGCTTTCCGAATGTATTTAAGTGTATGTGTCTGAATGTCACTTTGCAATGAAAGTTTCTTAGAGAGCAGGAACTTGGTCTCATTTATCTGTGTATCCCCCAACTCTAGGCCCAGCTCAGTGCTTTCTTAATCTTACAAGTGTTTCCTGACTGAATAGTACCTGTGAATAAAAAATAAGGAAGAGAGTATCTTATTTCATAGTAAAGTAATTCCACTAATGTGGAACAATTCTAACTAATGAAATTTTTAGAAATAGCTTTAATGAATGATTCCTTTTTTTAATCCACTAGAAAGTCTCTATGGTTATTATTTGTTATGCTAGTGGTTTCTTATTGAATATTTGTTTCCTTTGCTCAAAATTCTAGGAACTGGTGATTGACTTCACTACTCATTTATAAAAGCAATTTAAAACACTTCTCAGGCCCTGTTGGCACTTGGCAAATCTAACAGAGAAAAGTATAGTGTTCTCATTATACTTTTTAGACAGCTTTAAAACATGGTCCTGTAAATGGTCTGGAGGTTTTTTTTAATGGGCGCAGAATTATGTAACGTGCTTTGTCTTTACCACTCCAGTCTTTTGCAATATCTATAAATCGAAAATCTTATTTAACTGTTTTAGAAAAGTATAGATACAGCTTCATTATTTGGAATACAATTACTTTGAAACTTTTGGGTAAATAAATTTGGAAGTTTCAACTAATCCTAATTTGCATTTTACTTTATTCTGTTCCTTTTATTTCCCTTTTGGTTTTAATAGTTCTACCTCTGAAATCAGAATTGACAAACATATCCTATTGAAACCATAATTTCTTCATTTTTGACACAATATCCACAGGATGAGGTGTAACAGAAAAGACTGTGAAGATTATAACAACAAAGCCACATGCTAGATAGTGTAACTTACGATAAATATGTTTAAAGATGCTATTTTCAGAAACACAATTTAAAATCAAATAGGCATTTTAAAGTCATTTCATGTTTGGCATTATTTACCAGATAATATTATTAGCCAGGATTTCTAAGATACCTTCCACTAGTTCAAGAATATTTTCAACTGTAAGTAATAGAATAACAGACCAATAGATCTTAAGCAAGAAGAGTTTGTCTAACAACAAGAGATAGGTGCTTTCTGGCATTGGTTTAGTGACTTAATATGAGGGCTCTGGATTGGTATCTCTGTGATTTCCTTTGCTTTCTCTTCCTAGTCACAAGATGGATGCAAAAGCTCCAGGCACCAAAATTTTCAAACGTAGGAAGCAGGAGATGTAACTGGACAGAGATTTCTGCTTTTTTTTTATATATACCAGAAAAGACATATCTTTTTCAAATCATCCATCAGATAGATTTCCACTTGCATTTCATTTACCAGAATGTGTCACATGACTATCTCTAGCTATAAAGGAGGCTGGGAAAATAATTGCTTACTTTCACCTCTGTAATTAGAGGGAGGCAAGGAAGAAGGGGTTGGGAATGACTTTTGGGTAACCAATCACATATTGCATATGCTAGGTGTTTGGTAACTATGTGGTAAGTGATCCATACTCTTAAACAGAGCGAACGTTCACGTATACATCCACCCCTTCATTATCTTTCCTATCAAATTTAAATTTTCTTTTCCTCATTTGTTCAGAAACAGAAGAAGTTCTTATTGTACTGCTACTTATCAGCAAACATTTAGTATCCATGATATGGAATACATTAGGATTTATTATGTGACTAGAGAGAGAATTAGGAAAGCTTTATATAAGATACTATCCATTCATTCAATAAATATTTATTGAGTACCTATTATGTTCCAGACACTGCTCTAGATTTTTGAGACATCTGTGGACAAAACAAAGCACCATGCCTTCAAGAGAGCCCACATTCTAACAGAGCATATTGACATTTTTAAAAGGTAAGTAGGATTTTTATAAATTTGATGAGGAGGAATTGCATTTCATTCAAAGCAAACAGCATGAGCAAAGACATGGACTTGTGCATAGGCATGTCCTGTTTGTGGGGCGCCAAGTAGCTCCATGAAGTATAGAACACATGATGAGGACTGAAAGGGCAGTTTACTGTCAGGTCATGACCAGGAAAATGTGAGTTCTTCCAGATCAGAATTAGCATCTTGCAAAGTTAGTACTGAAGCTTAGTAGACATCTTCACCTGGAGGACCTACAACACTTCGAATTATCATGGCTAAAATAGACTCGGTGTATTAATACTTCTCCTTTATTTCATAACTTGGTAAATGGCACTGCTATTTTTTTGCTTTAGGCCTTCACCATTTCTCACCTGGGCTATTGCCATTATTTCCTACCTGTAGTCTCACACTCCTTGAATCCAGCTCTCAGATTGCCAAGTGATTTTTGGCTGGGCATGGTGGCTCATGGCTGTAATCCCAGCACTTTGGGAGCCTAAAGTGGGAGGATCACTTGAGCCCAGGAGTTCAAGACCAACCTGGGCAACATACTGAGGCCTCATATCTACAAAAAAATTTTTTCAAGTTAGCCAAGTGTGGTGTTGTGTGCCTGTAGTCCCAGCTACTTGGGAGGCTGATGTGGGAGAATCACTTGAGCCTAGCAAGTCAAGGCTGCAGTGAGCTGAGACTGCGCCACTACACTCTAACCTAGGCACCAGAGTGAGACCCTGTCTAAAAAAATAAAATAAAGTGATTTTTTTCTAAAACTTACATAACCCAGAAATTAGATGGGGGACATAGATTACGGAATATCTGTAAACTTGAGGGGTGGGGTACTGTAGAGGAAGAAACTATTTGTATTAGTTTTCTATTGCCATGCAACAAATTACCACAATTTTAGAGAGGTTTAAAACAACACATATTTATTAATCCACAGTTTCTGTGAGTCAGGAGTCACAGGCACAGTTTAGCTGGGTTCTTTGCTTAAAGTTTCACAAGGCTGCAGTGAAAGTGTGGACAGGCAGAATGGCTATTATTAAAAACTTGAAAAAACCAACAGATGTTGGTGAGGCTGAGGAGAAAAGGGAATGCTTACACACTGTTGGTGGGAATGTAAATTCAGAATGTTCAGCCACTGTGGAAAGCAGTCTAGAGATTTCTCAAATAACTTAAAACAGAACTACCATATGACCCAGCAATACCGTCAATGGGTATATATTCAAAAGAAAGCAAATCATTCTACCAAAAAGACACATGCACTACCTGTTCTGTTAATCACAGCACTATTTATAATAGCAGAGACATGGAATCAATCTAGATGCCCATCAATGGATGGCTGGAAAATGAAAATGTGGTACATATACACTATAGAATGGTGCCATAAAAAAAGAAAACCATGTCCTTTGCAGCAACATGGATGGAGCTGGAGGCCATTATCCTAAGCAAATTAACACAGGATCAGAAAAACAAATACTGGCCACTCATCCCTCACTTTGGGACGCCGATGCAGGAGGATCATTTGAGCCCAGGAGTTCGAGATCAGCTTGGGCAAAATGATGAAACCCCGTCTCTTCAAAAAAATACAATTAGCTGGGCATGCCTATAGTTCCAGCTACTCAGGAGACTGAGGTGGGAGGATCACCTGAGCCCAGGGAGGTTGAGGCTGCAGTGAGCTTTGATTATGTCACTGCACTCCAGCCTCGGTGACAGAGTGAGACCCTGTCTCAAAAACAAAAAGAAAACCAAATGCAGCATGTTCTCACTTATAAGTGGGAGCTAAACATTGAATACACATGAACACAAAGATGAAAACAATAGACTCTGGGGACTCCAAAAGGGGGAGGGAAAGTGGTGGACCAGGGATGAAAAGCAGCCTATTGGATACTATGCTCAGTACCTGGGTGACAGGGTCTTTCATACCCTAAACCTCAGCATCAAGCAATATACCCAGATAAAGATACCTGGTATCTTACAAGGCATGTGTACTGCCATATATCCAGGTAAAGATACCTGGTATCTTACGAGGCATGTGTATTCCCTGACTCTAAAATAAAATTTGAAAAAAAAAAAAGTGTAGAAAGGACTATTCTCGTATGGCAACTTGACTGAGAAAGAATCTGCTTCCAAATTCACACAAGTTGTTGGCAAACCTCATTTTCTTGTGTTGGTAAAGCTGAGAGCCCCAGCTTCTTTCTGTCTATTGGCTAGAGGTTGCCCTTAGCACCTGGAGGCCACCTATAGTTCCTAGAGGCTACTTACACATGGCCTTTTCCAACTTGGCTGCTTACTGCATCAGACCAGTGAGGAAAGTCTCTAGAGTGAGTCTGTGAGCAGGAGCAATCAATGTAATCATGGGAGTGACATCCCATCACCTTTGCCATATTTTATTAGCTATAAACAAGTTACAGGTCCTGCCCACACTCAGAGAGGTATGAACACCAGAGATGTGAACACCAAGAGACAAAGATCATGGGGAGCCACCTTATGTGAAATGTTTGTTACAACATTTTCACAGTCTTCTCTGTCCTTGATGTCGTCTTCATGAGTACAATCTCGGGACTTGATCTTGAAGTGAAGCCTGGTTTCTGTCAACAAACAAATCAAAAAAAGAACCACTCAAAGTGTTTTAAAGTTAGTATTTTATAGAAGATACAGGGGCCCTCTGCCTTTAGCAATTTTGTTGGTTTTTCTCACTTCTATCCCATTTTCCTACAGTTGTCCTAGGAAATTCCTTCTCCCTCTGGAAAGGATAGCATTCCAGCTTTTCTAGGCTTCCACTCACAAACATGTACAGCCAAATCGCTTCAGGGCTCAGCAGAACAAATTTAGTCCATACTGTTTAGAAAGCAGTAGGGATTAAAATAGAAAAGCTTTTCCCCATGTTATATCCAAATTTGATCCTGTTTCTCCTTGGCTTAAAAAGGCCTTTAATGTTTGCTTCCCTATTGCTACATAATAGGTATAAAAATATGGAATAAATTTGAATTCCCAAGTATGACATGTGAGACCTTCCCTGATTTGGTACTTGTCTTGTTTCTGGTCACCCCTACCTTGTACTATAAAATTTGTACTTGCCCAAATTTTAGGGAATTATTTTATAGCTTGCTTCATGGTTCAGAAATGTGACTCTCACTGTTCTTTATCCCTCCAGTGCCAGCCATCTTCCTCCCTTTCTGTCACTCCCTCCTCTAGACATCTACTATAATATTATTTCTTCTAGGAAGCTTTTCCTGTCTTCTTATTTTGTAAACTCACAGCATCTGGTATGAACTGATATTAATATCTGTAACACTTCTATAAACTTGTTTATATGCCTGTATCTTTTTACAAAACTATAAACCTCTTGAAGAGGTTATCCTATCACAAAGATAAATACAGGTTCAACACAGCAGGACAGAGGTGATAGCTGGAGTGTATATTTGAAAGTAATTAACATATAAGATGATATTTAAAGTCATGGAAGTAGACAAGATCATCCAGAGGAAAACAGAAGAGGGCAGAACAAAGCAGCATAGAACCTCTAATTAGGATGCCCAGTGAAGTATAAAACAAACTTCTGTTTGCAGCTCACCAGGTCTTTAGGTGCTATTTGTATATTGCTTATTTTTTAAATTACTTTTTGTCTTGACTAAATAGATTAGCCAAATATCATAGTTTGGATTCTCACTATATTCTAAATAAGGTATACAATGAAAAATTTCATTTAAGGAAGAATATTCTCATGAAGGAATTAATTTTAAGGAAACTCAGATAAAATGTTCTCTATGTTTTATAATTTGAGCAACTTAAATAATTTTCAGCCTCCTACCAGTTTAATTTCAGTAAATTCCTGTCCTAAATAGCATTTCTATTATCTACCACAACATATAAACTTAAAACCTTGTGGCCTCACTTATTTTCTTGAAATGATGAGCCCTGAGTGAATTAAAGGTCTTAATGTTCAGTGATAAGAGCTCCATTTCTCCAGATTTTATGTAGTCACTCTTTGTAATAATTCAATAGGTATACTGAATATCATAGGAATCTGTTATTGCCTTTGTTGGTTTGATTGTTTTCTGACAGATGGCTTCCTTAAGATATTTGTAAACTTCATCAACCTAGTATAATGTTGCTTTCTCAGATTTAATTTTTGGGTTTAAAAATACTATAATTTAGAATTAAATTGCAATCCAAACTCATCTTAGTTTTAATCTTCAAGTTCTTTCATATAGAGCAGTCTTATATTTAGTATTCCTTCCTTCAAGATAGGTTTATTGCTAAAATTACTCACAATTTGAGAAGTGAGACAAATTGTTGTGATAAGACTTTGAGGGGGAAAACATACTTATTATAGTGGTTTTAAATTTATTAACTTTTTCTGCTAATATGTTTGTGACAGATCAGTAAAAGTCTTTTATATATTATTAAGAATAGAGTTTTATGTTAATCCATTTGCATTGCCATAAAGAAATACCTGAGTAATTTATGAAGAAAAGAAGTGTGACTGGGTAATTTATGAAGAAAAGAGGTGTGACTGGCTCATGGTTCTGCAGGATGTACAAGAAACATGGTGCCGGTATCTAATTCTGGTGAGGGCCAGAAGCTTCAAATCATGGTGGAAGGCAAAAGGGGAGCAGGCACATCACATGACAAGAGTGGGAACAACAGAGAGAGACAGGGGAGGTATCACACTCTTTTAAACAACCAGATCTCATGCGAACTCAGAGCTGGAAATCACTCATTACTTCAAGAATGGTGCTAAGCCATTCATGTAGGATCCACTCTTATGGTCCAACACTGTCCTTTAGGCCCCTGCTCCAAGAACAAGGGTTAGATTTCTTTTCCTTTACTTTTTTTTTTTTTTTTTTTTTGAGACAGGGTCTCACTCTGTCACCCAGGCTGGAGTGCAGTAGTGTGATCTTGAATCATGCAACCTACTCCTCCTGGGCGCAAGTGATTCTGTCACCTCAGGCTGCCCTGGGATTACAGATGCTTGCCACCATGCCTGGCAAGCATTTTTGTACTTTTTGTACAGATGAGGTTTTGCCATGTTGCCCAGGCTGGTCTCAAATGCCTGGACTCAAGCAATCTGCCTACCTCAGCCCTTCAAAATGCTGGGATTACAGGTGTGAGCCACTGACTCAGCCAGTGATTCCATCTTAACATGAGATTTGGAGGGGACAGACATTCAAATCATATTAAGTTCTGAATTAGTAATTTGTGATACATTCCTGTTATACTGCTCTCAAATTATTTTGAAATGAAATGGAGGATTTTATTCATTAGAATTCCTATGGTATTGCCCCTCCTAATGTTGGGAGGTGGTGTACTTCTCCCTACTGTTTCCGTTTTCATGTGGTGGGACTTCCCCAGAGTAGTAGCACTCTGACCTCTTATTCCACCTGGTTGATGGCTGACAGCCATTAATCTACGGAGCATAATTGGGTGGAGCGAATCTATCAAAAAAGATCTTACATGCATAAATGTTCAGTTCTGGACTAAACTGAGTCAGTTTCCATTTCTGTTTAGGGGTCTGATTTGGGGACAGAGTACAAGTGGGATAGGGCAAAGTATGTTAGGAAACATTAGCTGGCTCATTCAGCCCTCAGCACTAACCTTGTTCCACAAACAGTTTTATCAATAATAAAAGTGACATTTTGACCTCCAACTTCCTAGTTGGACCCACTAAGATTCCTTCCAGTTCTGAAATTCCATGATCCTAAATAAGATTAAGTGCACTATACTTATCTAAAGTACATCTACTTCTTGATTTAAATTGTCCCTGACACTTTTATTTCTATAAGGGAGAATAAAACTGATAAATTTGGCATGAAATGGGTTTTATTTTCCTCCTATCTTTAGCTATAGACACTCTAGCATGGACTCTTTTTCCCTCCCTCCCTCCTCCCTTTGTTCCTCTCTCTCTCTCTCTCTCTCTCTCTCTCTCTCTCTCTCTCTCTCTCTCCTCCCCCCTCTCTCCCCCTCCCCCCTGTCTTTCTCCCTTCCTTTCTTCCTTTCTTTTCTTTTTTTTTTTGGTGAGATGGAGTTTCACTCTTTTGCCCAGGCTGGAGTGCAGTGGCATGATCTCGGCTCACTGCAACCTCTGCCTTCCGGTTTCAAGAGATTCTCCTGCCTCAGCCTCCCTAATGGTTGGGATTACAGGTGTTCACTAACACACCTGGCTAATTTTTGTATTTTTAGTAGAGACAGGGTTTCACCATGTTGGCCGGGCTGGTCTTGAACTCCTGACCTTTTGATCTGCCCTCCTTGGCTTCCCAAAGTGCTGGGATTACAGGCATGAGCCACCGTGCCCAGCCCAACATGGACTCTTTATATGACAAATATAGACCATCAGAAGATAGGCCTGAGGGAGAGGGAGTTGTAGGAAGAGAGATCTTGTACCATGACTCCTTCTAAGTCATTCTAGCTGTTCACCAACATTATTTTGCAAAGGTGGGATCTGGCCACCTTGCAGCTAGAAGGAGAAGGACATATAAATGGAGTTAGGATAAGAGTATCTGGCTTGTTCTTCAGGACATTTCTATGCCTCAAAAAGCCTAGAATAGGATCTGAGAAAAACACTTCTCCTTAATGTGCTGGGTAAAGTATGGTACCACCCCTGCTCTAGATACGAAGGGAAGAATTCAGCCAAATAAAATTTCATAGTCACAAGCACATTACCAAGTGAAGTATCATCTAGGATAAACCTGGTTTTAAATGGAAAGTTCTCCCCAGAGGCAACTATTTCTATTTAATGTCAAATTTTCTCAATCTATCACATGTATTTTGCTGATAACAGAAGAAATGTGGAAATAGATGATTGAAAGAACAATGTGAAACTAAATATAAAAGCATGGCATTTAATTGTCAGTAATGTTAAGTACATATCTAAAACTAAACACTGAAATTATGTCTATTTGTGTTCCATAACTTAAATTCCCAAAACATATCTGAAAACGCCTTACATGTATTAGAACACTGAATTCCATACATGGTAAATGAAACTGAGGAGAGCCAGCCTTAGTTGTAGCCTCCTTAGTAATAGTAAATAGGTAAGTTAATAGGAAATAACATATTTTGGTGCGTGTCTGTTTTGTAAAAATAGTGAAACAATAAACAAATGTGATATTTAATAGCTTTCTATATTTTTATGTAATTCCTATATTAAAAGCCATTAAAAAATACCCCAAAAAGCCAGAAAAATAAAGAGGTAGGGGTTACAGCAGATGGTAAATGCTGGAGAATTATGTAACTCACTACTCAAAGTTACTTAGGTAGAGAGCCAAAGTTTTCTACATTTCTAATATATGCTAGTTCCATATTATTTAACAATATCATAAGATGGTACTTTTCTAGTTTACATTATACAAATTCTGACAAAAAGAAATACCATACCAGTTTTAGCGGTATTCCTTATATTTATTGCAAGAAATAAATCTAATAACCACTTTTTTCAGTATTAAAACTGATTTTTTTCTTGTATGTTTAAAATGCACAGGTCATATTTAACAGCGTTGTCTGCCTTTAGGGACAAAGACAGACAAACTGACTCTCAAGAGTCAGTTTCATAACAGCTTAATGATTATTCATGATAAATACCTATAGATTGAAAACAAATTGCTGATGGGCCGGCATGTGTTCCTCTGATCATCTGTTTGAGGTGTCTGTGTTACTCCATATATAGCTTTGAAGGTTTGGGCCTTTGAAATGTCAGGGTCTCTAGAAATGCTATAAAGGAGCTAACTACAAAATGAAAACCTTGAACTTTTTGTGTTATTACAATGTAAAAAGGTTTGCTCCTTGAACAGGTGCAGTGTTTCAGATGGGTAGAGTTTGAGTAATGCCACAAGCTATCTGTGTAATGTCCCAAGTTACTTCCAATAATTGGTTTAAAATGTACTAAAGAAATCTAAGAATTAGAATTCTTCAGAACTCTTGCTGTTTCTCTTTTAGGTGGAAGAAACGTAATACATCTCCATGTGTCTTTTTTTTAAGCTGTACTATATAGACTAACAGTAATATAGACAATTTCCTAATACATTTGCTGGACTAGGTACAATGGAGCAAAATTCTTAGGTGAGATGTTGTGAATACTGTGCAGTTTAAAAAAATCATCATCTGTATGAAATGTTCCTCTAGGAAATTTAGTGCAATATTCTTCACAATTTTTTTATCTTCAGTCACAGCTAGAAAAAATCCAGCAAGGTAGTTCTTTAGGACAGTACTATACCTTGTGACATCTGTAAACCTTATCATGAGACTGAAATATCACTGGAAATGTTGTTATATAGAAAAAATTATATAAATGGTATTTGGTATATATGGGTTAAAAGAAATATTTTGGTAAGCTACTTGAGCCTGGTGAGTGCAACCTCCTTCCCATAGGGCATGCTGGGAATAATAAATCTTTTTTTTTTTTTTTTTTTTTAAAGGAGAAGGGTATCATAATGTTGCCCAGGCTGGTCTCAAACTCCTGGACTCAATCTGCCCACGTTTGCCTTCCAAAGTGCTGGGACTACAGGTATGAGCCACCATGGCTAGCCTACCTTTAATGATGATGTTAGAATATGCAAGTTTGAGGTTAAAGCTGAGTTGTTCAGAACAATACAGGAGAGGCAACGTGCATGTTCCTTGCTATTTGTTGTGGTTAAGATGTGTCCACAAATTCTTTGATATACCTTTCTTGAAGAGATGGGTGCTTACTGACCTTCCTCTGGACTTGAATTTATGGACTTGCTTTCCTCTGCTTGACTTTATGGACTGCATGACTTTTTACTTACAGATAGAATATGGCATAAGTGGCAATGTGTGACTTCTAAGACTAGATCCTAAAAAATACTGTGATTTCCTCTTTGCTCTTTCTCTTGCATCATTTGCTTTGGGGGAAGCTAGCTACCATGTCATGAGACACTAAAGGAGCACTACGGAGGGGCTTACGTGGTCAGGAACTGAGTTCTTTGAGTGAGCCATCTTGGAAATGCATTTTTTAACCCCAGGCAAGCCATCATATGTTTTCTGCCCCAGGTGACAGATTGACTGCAAAGTTATGTGAGATGCTGAGCTAGAACCAACCACCCAGCTAAGATGCTCATCAATGCTTCACCCACAGAAATTGCTAAAGAATAAATGTTTGTTTTATTTTTATATTTTGAAATATGGCCTTACTCTATAGGCCAGGCTGAGTATAATGGTGCAATCCCTGCTCTCTGCATCCTTGACCTGTGGGGCTCAACTGATCCTCCCACCTCAGCCTCCGGAGTAGCTGGAACTACAGGCGCACACCACCATGCCTGGCTAATTTTTAATTTTTTTGTAGAGATGCGCTTTCTTTCTGGGGTTTCCCAGGCTGGCCTTGAATTCCTGGGCTCAAGCAGTCCTTCCACCTCAGCCTCCCAAAGTACTCAGATTACGGGCATGAGCCATGGTGCCTGGCCTGTTTATTATTTTAAATTGCTAAGTTTTGGGGTAATTTGCTATACAGCAATAGGTGCACTCTTTTCCATGAAGCACTTAGTGTTACCTATAAATAAATGTTGAACATTTATTTTTGAGATATTGCTTTCAAAAATGCCAAATTATTATTCTGCCTAGGGGACCTACATGTTAACCCTGGAGTATTCCCGAGATTTCTCCAGATTCATATCTACTATGGGCAGTAATCTTTCCAACATACTTCTGAACTTTCGATTGTTTTATTTTGTTCATTTATTTGTTTATTTAATCAGAAAAAATACAACTCTCGAGAGAGATCCAAGATGGCCGATTAGCAGCAGCTCAGGATTGTAGCTCCCAGTGAAAGCACATAGAGCGAGTGGACGCCACACTTTCAGATGAATTTTTGTTGCCCACAGACCGGGAGAGTCCCAGCAGAGGAGCCCCACAGGTCGCCAGCACGACTCTTTTGGCTGGTGTGGCTGTTTTGCGGGTGCCCCGGTGTGGTGCTTCTCCGTGCAGAGTATACGGGACTGGGTGCGCTTTTAGTCAGGCTCAGCTGGTCCCATCCCCACAAGGAGAACAGCAATTGGAAGCGCTGAGGACTGAGAGTTTCACAGCAAGCACAGCTGAACCTGGGAAGGTCCAGCTCTGTGGGGACGGGCGTCCGCCAAAGGACAACTAAGAAACAGAAAAATCTTCACCGGGCAGAGAGAGATCCAAGATGGCCGATTACCAGCAGCTCAGGATTGTAGCTCCCAGTGAAAGCGCAGAGAGCGAGTGGACGCCGCAATTTCAGATAAATTTTTGTTGCCCACAAACTGGGAGATTCCCGGCAGAGGAGCCACACGAGTCGCCAGCGTGACTCTTTTGGCCGGTGCGACTGTTTTGCTGGTGCCCCAGCATGGCGCTTCTTGGTGCGGAGTATACGGGACTGGGTGCCTTTTTAGTCTGGTTCAGCTGGCCCCATCCCCACAAGGAGAACAATAATTGGAAGCGCTGAGGACTGAGAGTTTCACAGCAACCACAGCTGAACCCGGGAAGGCCTAGCTCTGTGGGTAAGGGGCGTCTGCTGGAGGAAAACTAAGAAACAGAAAAAACTTCATCACCAAGAAGCCGGACGTCCACTCAGAGACTTAATCTGAAAGTCGGCAATTACAAAGACAACAGGTGGATAAATCCACAAAAATGGGAAGAAACCAGTGCAAAAAGGCTGAGAACACCCGAAATCGGAATGCCTCTCCCCCTACAGGGGATTAGCTCCTCATAAGCAAGGGAACAAGGCCTGACGGAGAATGAGTGTGATGAACTGACAGAATCAGGTTTCAGAAGATGGATAATAAGAAACTTCTATGAGCTAAAAGAACATGTTCTAACCCAATGCAAAGAAACTAAGAACGTTGAAAGAAGATTTAATGAAATGCTAACGAGAATGGACAACTTAGAGAGGAATATAAGTGAATTGATGGAGCTGAAAAACACAACAGGAGAACTTCGTGAAGCATGCACAAGTTTCAACCGCTGAATTGACCAAGCAGAAGAAAGGATATCAGAGGTCGAAGATCAACTCAATGAAGTAAAATGAGAAGGCAAGATTAGAGAAAAAAGGGTAACAAGGAATGAAGAAAGTCTCCGAGAAATATGGGGCTATGTGAAAAGACCTAATCTACGTTTGATAGGTGTACCTGAATGTGAAGAAGAGAATGAATCCAAGCTGGAAAATACCCTTCAGGATATTATCCAGGAAAACTTCCCCAACCTAGCAAGGCAGGCCAATATTCAAGTCTAGGAAATACAAAGAACACCACAAAGATATTGCTCAAGAAGAGCAACCCCAAGGCACATAATCGTCAGATTCCCAGGGTTGAAATGAAGGAGAAAATGCTAAGGGCAGCCAGAGAGAAGGGTTGGGTTACCCACAAAGGGAAGCCCATCAGACTCACAGCAGATCTCTCAGCAGAAACCCTACAAGCCAGAAGAGAGTGGGGGCCAACATTCA
>CAUYQU010075131.1:0-17176 GCA_963574635.1 Cheracebus regulus
GGCTCCTCTGCCGGGAATCTCCCGGTCTGTGGGCTACAAAAATTCGTCGGAAAGTGCGGCGTCCACTCGTTCTCTGCGCTTTCACTGGGAGCTACATTCCTGAGCTGTTGCTAATCGGCCATCTTGGATCTCTCTCCAGAATAAAGTATTTTAACTGATAGCTATTTCAGAAAGAATGTGGCAGCTACACATCTTCTAAACCCTATTGAGGAGGTTTTGGCGCCAACAGTGAGATCTGGTACTGTGTCCTAAATTTTATGGGTTTTTTTGGGACAAATCTTCTTTAATACCTCATGTCCTTTTCAACTTCTTTTTCTGTTGTGAAAGAGAATGAAATTTATATGCCTACAGCTTTTCTGAAACAAAATAATTCTTTTAATGGGAGGAACACTTGTCCTTTATACAATGCGTTATGTTAGACATGGTTTGGAAGGTAAATATAATTGAACCAGAAAATTGGAAATACTGTACTTTATTATTCATGGACCATCTAGATGTCACATATGTATAAGTCAAATTTCTCAGTTGTAATATAGTATAGTGTCTAATAACAAAGAATTTGTCAATGTAAAAGTGAAAGTATTCATTTGTAATATTTCTAACACTTATTTTGTAATTTGAAACTTAAAACCCTATCAGCTGGCAAAAAGATTATAATCAAGTACTAAAATTTTATATTCTCTTTTGTTAATGTCAGGACAAAGTCCAGATTGAATATAAGTCTACTTTATTTTATAGGCATATGAAGAATACACCAGCAAGCTAGATGCACTCCAACAAAGAGAACAACAGTTATTGGAATCTCTGGGGAACGGAACTGATTTTTCTGTTTCTAGCTCTGCATCAATGGACACCGTTACATCTTCTTCCTCTTCTAGCCTTTCTGTGCTACCTTCATCTCTTTCAGTTTTTCAAAATCCCACAGATGTGGCACGGAGCAACCCCAAGTCACCACAAAAACCTATCGTTAGAGTCTTCCTGCCCAACAAACAGAGGACAGTGGTGAGTCAGTTTTAATATCACCATTTTGCTATTTCTTTGTATTTTTCAGAAAGATCAGTTGTTGAAAATCAATACATTATTACTTCATACTCAGAAATCATGCAAATAGAGGCATCCATGCCATGCAGAAATGAAAAAGACATAATTTACTTGGTGCCAAAGTCCAAGTTCCTTAACTGAAATAAATCGTATTGTCACTAGTGTTGGATTTGACATTTAAACCTGTCTGCCAAACTTGAACCACAGTTATATCTAAGCAGTAGTTTAAAATAAATCAGGATTTTAAGACTTGAACTTGTTCGTTGTCTAATGTGTGTCAGTCAGGTAAGATTCTTTCTTCACCCTTGAGAAATCTCCTTTCTGAGTAATATTATCAGATGTTGAACTTTCAGTGTGATTAATATGTTTCCCCTCATCTACTTAACTTTTTGTTGTTGAATATTAGTATTACAATTGGAACAGTGTACCCTGTAAGTAACATTTAAAGGAAAGAAATCTGTGGAATTATTGTGGGTGATCTATAATTCTTAAGTGCAACAAATATTGTCAGTGGACTTAAGCAATGCATCTATATACATCACTACTTTTTTAATGTCTATGGTTACTTTTGACAATAAAAAAAAAATTCATTTCCAAATACAACTGAAGTCAAAGTTTTTCATTTTTTTCTCTGACCACAGAAATTAAAAGTGCAATTGCTCATTGTTTAATGTTCCAAAAATTCCTTTCTGACTTAAGAAAAAAATGTTATCATAAAAGCATTTTACTCTCAGAAGTTAAGAATTCCTGCATATGAGTTTAGAAAATTAATGGAGTTGGTGGGGCACAGTGGCTCACGCTACCGTAATCCCAGCACTTTGGGAGGCTGAGGCAGATGGGTCACCTGAGGTCAGGAGTTTGAGACCAGCCTGGCCTCTACTAAAAATACAAAAATATTAGCCAGACCTGGTGGTGCATGCCTGTAACTCCAGTTATTTGAGAGGCTGGGGCTGGAGAATCTCTTCAACCTGAGAGGTGGAGGTTGTAGTGAGCCGAGAATGCGCCACTGCACTCCAGCCTGGGTGGCTGAGCAAGACTCAGTCTCAAAAAATTTAAAAAAAAAAACTAATGGAGTTATAAGTTTTTAGCCGGTAAGTTTTTATCTTAGGAAATACGGCTTTCTAAAGGCATCAGTTATTGTCAGGGAATAAAAAGTATGACCTTCAGTCATACTTTTCCTGCCCTTTTTCTGTGAACAGACAGGGTTGGTTGTAAAAAATAGACTATTCATTGTGCAGAATTACAAATTGAGTTCTCCTGCCCTTTCTCTTTCTTCTATTGGGTAGAATGAAATTAAAATGATTTTTTTCCACATTAAGATGGGGAATTACTAAGCAGTATCTTTCCAGGGATGCCCCACTTAAAAGGGGAATATCAGGTAAAATTATATATGAATTATATGTGAATAGATATTCTATCTTTGAAGCAGCCTGTGTTAACAAAACTGTGGCAAACATCCCATCCCCAGTAGATCTTAAATTAATTTTTTATTGTCTGTATTCATGAGCAGAAAGGAGGAAATGTGTTCTTCAGTGCTAGACATTTCCCTTCTCTTCATCACAATATTCTTGTTTCTTCTAGGTACTACTAAACTTAGTAATTATGTGAGTTCCTATATGCAAACTTAAAACTTGAGTTGTTGGGGCCTTTCAGATTTCTCAGCCTAATGATTAAGGTTAACTAGCCTCCTCATATTTATGAGAGAGGCCAAGAATAATTTATAAGTATCACTAAAGCTTATAATTTCCCTTTTAAAAAGAAGTAAAAAACAACTGAGACTCTTAACGATGTAAAATGATTATAAATGAATAACTATTAGGGAATTGACTAGGCTTACCATAATTATTCTGGCTAGGCTTAGATTAAATAAGTAACTTGTTCTTGTCCATCGTATTCCCAGTTTAACAATTTGTATTTAGTACTCAGAAAAACTGTGTATCATAAACTCATCAGTAAATGGGTTTGTGACATTAAACTCTGTCAAGCACATTATTTTGCCATTCTCTCTTTTATCTGAATCTGTTAACCTTTTACTTAACTACCTCTTCTCCTCTGCTTTTCTTCCCTCAATTCTTATTAACATTAACAGTTTTTATTTGAGCATTTGCCATGCTGTGTTCCAAGTTCTGTGCTAAGGACTTTACATATATAGTCTCAGCCAGGATAATTCACATTCTAAGTAAAATTGTTTGTGGCAGTGAATGACAGCTCCTCCATAAAAATACATATGTTTCTGTTTGTCCTGAATACTCAGGAACAAAGGACAATAGAACCTACTAGCAATAAATGAAATCAAGTACCAGAGATGAGATTATATTTTTTTAAGGTGGACTTAGGTTTGTAGTCCAAGATAGCACACTTGCCTTTATATCTTTGTTCCTCTCCAGAAATTTCATTGACATAATAGTAAAGATATGTAACAAGAATAATAAAACAGGATAGGATTCTGTCAGAGAACTAGAAATTTTTAAGAATTCCTGGAAGATGGAAAATATATGAATGGATACACAAATAGCCAAAATAGAAAACCAAACAAAATACTAGGAGCTGATTCTTACATGAAGGGACCCATTCTTAGCAAAATCCTGATGAAGCAGATAGCATAGTCAGCAGGTTACAAATAAGTGGATTTGCCTGTTGGGTAGTCTTCAGAGTAATTCATCTAAAGTCTTGCTCTGGCAGGAAGACAAAGTCATAGGTCTTCATAAATCTGGCAGATAATGTGAATTAGAATATTTTGAAGGTGTGTGTTAGTTGTGAGTCCTGTAGAGAGCCAAAGCAAACCAGACTCAACTAAAAACATTGAAATTCTGAATTCAAAAAAGTTGTTTAAACGTCTTGGGCAGATATTTTGAGATAATGGGCTGCTGAGTCCTTAGTCCCCAGTAGAGCCTTAACATTGCATATGTCAATAGAGATGTGAATGTTGCCTCCTGGAGTTGTACAACAAGGGGATCCTGTTAATTCGTTGTCTGTATATATGGAACAAATAATTTATAGCATTTATTCCATAAAAAGCTCTAAAAATTGTTTTCTAAAGAAAATTTCTGCCTGGAGAGTTCTGTGTGACTGCTGTTTGTGTTTAAATGGTGGAACTGAACATCAGATGTCTCTGAACCTCAGATAAATCCAATGGGTGGGTTAAAAAGTAAAGGTTAATCTACCCAGAAGTAAAATAATACTCTGTTTCCATCTGAAGTATGCTAGACTTTTTCTCACCTCTGTACCCATCAGTAATCTGTTTGGAAGACAAATTGCTTTCTCCTACTATACTGTCAACACAACACATTTTTGTGACCAGATGTGTGGGGGTGTTTTTCCCTACCAAGCACTCTCCAGTTCTCTGTAGGTAGCAACTGGGTTTCCATACCCAGTTGTCTACAATTGTTGTTAAATTGTCTTCAATTTAACTTAACTCTGACACTATCTACCCAGGGATAGTGTAGACCCCACAGGTTGAGAGCTCAGTCCCACAAGACTGTCCCCCTCTTGGGATGCTAGTCACGAGTTCCAAGTTGTGACCTATACTTCTGACCAGCTGGCTGTAAATCAAGGATTCCCACATCTTCTTCTAATCTTTGATCATTTGCTAAAATAGCTCACAGAACTTAGAGAAACACTTATATTTATTTACTGGTTTGCTATAAAGGATGTCACAAGAGATAAAAGATGTTACAATGACAAACAGCCAGGTAGAAGAAATGCATAAGGAAAGGTATGTGGGAAGGGATGCAGAGCTTCTGTGCTCTCTTTAGGAGCATCACTCTTCACTATCTCCAAATGTTCAGCACCCTGGAAGCTCTAGGAACCTTGCATTTCAGTTTTTTTAATGGAAGCTTCATCTTATAGGTGTGATATTTACTAGGTCAATCTCTAGGACCTCCTCCCTTCTCAGAGGTTGGTGGATGGGGCTGAAAGTTTCAGGCTTCACATCATGGCTTGGTCTTTCTTTTGACCACCTTCTATTCAGGAACCCACCAAGAGTCACCTCATTAAACAAAAGATGCTCCTGTCACCTAGGAAATTCCAAGGGATTCAGAGCTCTGTATCAGGAACCAAGGTCAGAGGCCAAATATGAGAACAAAAGAGGCACCTGGCACCCTGATCACTCAGGAAATTACAAGAGTTTTAGGACCTCTGTAGCTGGAATTGGAGTTGAAGACCAAAATATATATTATTATAAACCACAATATCACAGTTTGTCAACATAACAAACCACTTGCCATTTAGAAGATAGGTGTATTGGACTTATACAACTGTATAGGAGTAAGTCCATACCAAATCAGTCTAATTTTCATTTATAAATATGACTAGAACACCAATAGCAACAGTGAAAACTCAAGAAATAAAGCAAGTAGAACGTGTAAAAATGTTATTGCTCAGGATGCACTTCATTCTTGAAGCCAAATCAGTTTGGTATAAAAAATTGAGACAGAGGACCACAGAATTTGTGAAAATTAAAAGTATGATTGTTGACTTTTGTTAAATAGGCAAAATATTAGGATAGAGTTAATGAGTATTTTGGAAAGTAAAGCTAAAGACATACATTTTGAGATATAAGATAAAGGGGGCAAATATGAGAGAAAAGATAAGAGACCTGAAGAGAGCAAAAGTTCCAACTTCTGTTTAATAAACAAAGAAGCAAACAAAAATGGAATATGTATTCACAGACATAATAAAAGAAAATTTTCCTGTGTTGAGGAAAATACCAGTCTTCAGATAGATAGGGGCAGCTTATTATCAACAGAAAAAGGAAAACAGAAATTGACTGGACACTTGCTGTGTAATTCAAAAGTTGAAAGAGAACATCTTAAACCCTTTCAGAAAGATAAACTAAACTGGCAATCTTAAAGAATGAAAATTGGATAGGCCGGGCATGGTGGTTCATGCCTGTAATCCCAGCACTTTGGGAGGCCAGGGCAGGTGGATCACAAGGTCAGGAGTTCAAGACCAACCTGGCCAATATAGTGAAACCCCGTCTCTACTAAAAATACAAAAATTAGCTGGACGTCGTGGCAGGGGCCTGTAATCCCAGCTAATTAGGAGGCTAAGGCAGAGAATTGCTTGAACCCAGGAGGCAGAGGTTGCAGTGAACAAGTATTGTGCCACTGCACTCCAGTCTGTGCAAAAGAGCAAGACTCTGTCTCAAAAAAAAAAAATTGGATAGTTTTCTCATTGGTAAACTGAGGGCTAGAAGGCAGTGGATCAGGGCCATTGAAGATCTGATGAAAGTGAATAGCCAAGCTAATATTCAAGAGTTAGGGGAAAAGTAAGACATTTTAGATCTCTAGGGACTGAAAATTATTTCTAGACTAGAAATAGATTCCAGAATTTTGGAAAATTTAATATGAAAAAATGGTTCAGTCAGTAAGAAAAAAGTAAGTTATTTAGTTTTTGGTGCTGGCATATCTAGGAGAAAATAAAATTGGGCCCACGTCTTAGACTACTTACAAAAGTAAATTCTATTAGAATCAAGACATTAAATACCAAAAAAATGTAAATCTTTCAAGAAAAATCTAGTAGGCTGCATGTAAAATCTAGGAGTTGAAGTCACTATCTTGAAAGTTAATTAGCTCAAAAGCTATAAGAGACATTGATTAAATACAATTTTAAAATTATGTATGCCCACTCCCCCAGAAGCCTTAACAAAGTCAATAGTCTGTAAATTTGGAAACAGCATTGATGCCTAGATAACAAGAAGTAAATAGTCTTCTTTATATAAAAAGAACACTTCAAAATTAACAAGAAAAAGACAAACCCAGTAGAAAAATAGGCAAAAGATATAAATAGGCAATTCATATAAGATTAAATCCAAATGAACAGTAAAGCACATGAACTGTGCAGTTTCAGTCCATTGTGAGTGTACAAATTAAAACAACTATGAGATCATTTCATCTGTCTGGCAAAATATCAATTATTATTGGCAGGGATGTAGTGAGAAAACTGCTCCCTTAGTTATGGGTAGAAATATGAAGTATCACAGCTTATTGGAAAGCACTTTGATAATATCTGTCAAAATTTACAAGAACTGTATCTTCCAAGCCAGTACTCCTACTGTTGGGAATTTAGTACATAAAAGCACCAGTATATAGGGACATTTATACAAGGATATTTGTTAAATCATTGTAATGAGGAAAAAGTAAAGAATGCCAACAATAGGGAAATGATTGTATAAATCATGGTACAGCCACACCATGTAGTACAATGCAGCCTGTGAAAAGACTTGTACCTGAAGGGTTTTCTGAGAGGTATTATAATTGAGAAAAGGAAAAATGTAGGAAACGGTAATATTACTTACTTAGTCTTTATGTATACCACATTTGTAGTATTCTAGTAGGTCCAGAAATATCACTCTCAACTAGAAATTCTGAATAAAATATGTTTATTTAAATATATAGCTGAGCTCACTAGGAAGAAACACCTATAGAGGGTGAAAACAAAGAGGGAGTTGGAAAAACCAGAGAAGTATAGGATCTGGTATGTTAAAGTATTGCTATACCTTCTGTAGCCTTCAAGCCAAATCTAACCCACCGCCTATTTTTGTGTAGCCTGAAAACTAAGAATGGATTTTACATTTTTAAATGCTTGAAAAAAGTCAAAGGAATAATAGTATTTTATCATCTATGTAAATTACATTAAATTCAAATTTCAGCCGGGTACAGTGGTTCACACCTGTAATCCCAGCACAGAAGGAGGTGGGTAGATCACCGGAGGGCAGGAGCTTGAGCCCAACCTGGCCAACATGGTGAAATGCCATCTCTACTAAAAATACAAAATTAACCAGATGTGGTGGTGCATGCCTATAACCCAGCTACTTGGAAGGCTGAGGCAGGAGAATCGCTTGAACCTGGGAAGCGGAGGTTGCAGCGAGCCAAGATTGCACACTTGCCTGGGCAACAAGACCGAAAGTCTGTCTCAAAAAAAAGATTTAGATTTCAGTGTCCATAGATAAGATGTTATTGGAACACAAGAATGGTAATCTGTTTACATGTTGTCTGTGGCTGGTTTCATGCTTTAGCAGCCGTGTTGGGCATTTGTACCTCACAGTGTGGTCTACAAAACCGCTGGTTCTTTATGGAAGAAGTTTGCTGACCTCTGCTGTAGTGGCCTTGGGGGCCAGTTTGTCACTCTGTAGCAAAGGATGTGGATATCAATGTGTGGGGACATAACACTGGGCCTTCAGCCTGTATCACAAAGGTAGTCGGAACCCAGATTCTCACGTAAAGCTGACCATTTGAAGGACATTATCTTCAGTAAAGGGATGAAATTGATTCAGCAGAACACATAAAGATAACAATAAATTTGACTGTTTAAAGTACTCTAAGTTTCACCTGTGTCTTTTTAACTATGGACCTATTCTCATTATTGTGTGGGATTCAATTTTTTTTTGTTTGAGATGGAGTTTCGCTCTTGTCACCTAGGCTGGAGTGCAATGGCGCAATCTCGGCTCATTGCAACCTCCGCCTCCCAGGTTCAAGTGATTCTCCTGCCTCAGTCTCCCAAGTAGCTGTGAGGAGACTCCCAGATCCCTGCTACCACGCCCAGCTAATTTTTTTGTTTTTTTAGTAGAGATGGGTTTCACCATGTTGGACAGGCTGATCTTAAACTCCTGACCTCAGGTGATTCACCCACCTCAGCCTCCCAAAGTGCTGGGATTACAGGCATGAGTCATTGCGGCAAATTTATACTGCCTGCATTGTCCAGGAACCCTCAAGCCATGAAATGGACATAACAACTGGTCTTGGAGTGGTAGTAGCACTCAGGCAGTGCACAGAGGCAACGCAAACCCTCTTTCAGCCCATCTAAGTCTCAAAGAATTCACAGAGATAATGCTCTACTGACGATCTCAAGATCTCTTAAGTTGTAAGACATGCAAGGAAACAGTCTGCCATCAGTGAGTTAGCAGACTTAAAACCAGCAGGGTTAGACTCCTAAGAAAGAACCAAATAGATCTTGATTTAAACCTCGTCATCTATGAAGTATTCTTGCTTGGATTAGGACCTTCTATTTTATAAGAAACACAGGGGATAGAGGGAAAAGGTAAGCACCATGAGGAAACAGACAATTCAGAATGTTGACTTCCTATAAGACAATAGGCCTGACTCTTTGATAAATTAATGTTATGAACAATAAAAAGGTTGGGGATTATTCCACAATAAACAAGACCAAGTGCACCTAACAACCAAATGCAGTGTGTAATCCTGAGGGGGGAAGAATTATTCTTGGGACTTGGGAAATTTTTAACATTGATTGAATACTAGATATTGTTATTGAATTATTGTTAATGTTCTTAAATGTGAGGACGGTAATGTAATTATATAGGAGAATGTCCTTGTTCTTAGGAAGTATATGCATAAGTATTTAGGAGTAAAGTGTTATGATGACTGCAACTACCCCCCAACCCCATGCTTTTTTGAGGTGAAACTTATACACAGTAGAATGTACAAATCTCAAGAATATAGCTCAGAGTTTTTACAGGTGTAACTACCATGCAGATTAAGATGTAGAACACTTCCTGATGCTTTAGATGGTTCTCCTGTGCCCCTTCCAATTGACTAAAAGTAACCACTATTTCATTTCTATCTCTGTCGGTTACTTTGGAACTTAATTTCAAGTGGTGTGATGGAAATCAACATGCAGAGAAAGAAAGAAAGCAAATATGAAAAGATAATCTTAGAATCTAAGGAATAATTTGGATGTTAATTTTACCATTTATTCAGATTTTCGGTCTGAAATTTTTCATAGTAGAGTTGGAAAAATTGAAACAACATAGGAAAAAAGCAACATAGGAAGTTCAGAAGAAACAGTTGTCTCTAGGAAAATAGTGAACATACTGGTATTCATTTGAGGATGTAGCAAGATAACACTTTAAAATATAAGTATGTCAAGTATTTATAGCAAATTACAGAGCAAATGTTTAAATGTTATATAGAAATTAAAATATTTTATTTCCTTTAAAAAACTCAGTAAACAAGGTAAAGCTAGATTAAACCCAACCAAAGAATGAATTAGTGTACTCTGGAAAGCAAAGAAAGAGAGTTATAGAAAATATAAAAGTGAGGTTAAGAGGTGTGAAAAATGGAATGAACATTATATGCCTCAAAGGAGTTCCAAAAGGTAGGAATAGAAATAAATGAGTAGAGAAAAATTCAAATAAATTAGGGCTAACATTTACAAGTGACATGAATCTAATGATTTGGGAAGCACAATCTCTGAGTTGGACAAACAATCTGAATCCAGTATAGACAAAATAAATTGAAAGAATACTGTTTTAAAAGCACTCAGGGAAAAAAATTATATACAAAAAAATTATAATTAGGAAATGTTTTATGACAGCTGTAGAAATCAGAAGACAATAGAATAATATACTCCAAGTGCTGAGAGAAACCTGTAAATCTCTCAGCTAAGCTATAAATTTAATTAGGTTAACTTGGACAAATGCATCATAAAGGCCTTTCCAGAGGAAGAGTTTACCTTTCTTAGGCTCTGCTTGAAGGAATTGTCTAAGAAGGTTTACTATATAAAGGAAATTGAACACAGAAGAAATGAAAAGTAAAAATTAAAAATATGCAGAAGAAAACACAACAGAAAACTTCTGTGACCTGGAGTTTGGCAAAGATTTCTTAAATATGACACCAAAAGCACAATCTATAATGAAATTTTAATTTATTGGATTAATCAAAATGTAAGACTTCTGCTCTTCGAAAGACAATTTAAAGGAATAAAAAGACAAACCACAGATTGATAATCTTTGGAAGCCATACATTGGATCAAGGACATCTAGAATATATAAAGAACTCCAAAAACTCAATAATAAGAAAACAACTCAATTAAAAATGGACAAAGGATTTGAACAATTTCATCAAAGATATATGGATGGTAATAAACACATGAGAAGATGCTCAACAATGTTAGTCATTAGGAAAATGCAAATTAAATAGGCACAAGATACCCTTACTTGCCTCCTAGAATGGCTGAAATTAGAGTGGCCGTACCAAGTATTGGTGGGAATATGAAAGACTAGAATTTCCATACATTGCTGATAGGAATGTTTAATTGGTACGACAGAATACAATTTGGCAGTTTTATTTAATGAAACTTTTTCAAAATCCCAACAGCTTTTTTTTTTTCAGAAACAGAAAATCCATTCTAAAATTTATACAGAATCACAAGGAATCCTATATAGCCAAAACAGTCTCAAAAAAGTACAAAGTTGGGGGCATCATGCTTCCTGATCTCAAAACTTACTACAAAGTTACAATAATCAAAACTAATAGTACTGGCATACAGATAGATGAGAGTCCTGAACTAAATCTTCACATGTATGGTCAAATGATCTTTGACAAGAGTACCAAGACCACTCCATGGAGAAAAGAGAATCTCTTCAGCAAATGGTGTTGGAAACTGAATATTCACATGCCAAAGAATGAAGTGGTACCCTTCCCTTAAACCATGTACAAAAAGTAACACAAAATGGATCAGAGACTTGAACATAACAGGTAAAGCCATAAAACTTTTGCATGAAAACATAAGACAAAAACTTCATAACTTTGGATTTGGCAGTGATTTCTTGGTTGTAATGCCAAAAGCCCAGGGAACACTAGAAAAATTGGACTATTATCAGAATTTAAAACTTTTGATCATCAAAGGGTATAATCAACAGAGTGAAAAGCCAACCTGGAATGGGAGAAATACTTGCAAATCAAACATCTAATAAGGGGTTAATATCCAGAATATAAAAAACTCCTATAATAGCTTATAACCCTGTTAAAAAAAAAAATGAGCAGAGGACTTGAACAGACATTTCTTTAATGAAGATATCCAGATGGCCACCCTTAAATGAAAAGATGCTCATCATTGTTAATTATTAGGAACATGCAAATCATAAACCACAATGAGATACCACCTCACACTCATTAGGATGTCGGCTATCAGACAGACAGAAAATAACAAAGAGTTTTAGACCTCTGGTGCACTGTTAGTGGAAATGTAAAATGACACAACTGCTATGGAAAACAGTATAGAGGTTCCTCAAAAAACTAAAAATAGAATTGCCATATAATCCAGTAATTCTCCTTCTGGATATATACCCAAAATAATTGAAAGCAGGATCTCAAAGAGATATTTGTACACTCATGTTCATAGCAGCATTATTCACCATAGTAGCCAAAAGACAGAAGCAACCCAGGTGTCTGTTGATGGAGGAGTGGATGAACAAAATATGGTATGTATATACATTGGAATATTATTCAGCCCTAAAACAGGACATTCCTGTTTTATTCTTGTTGTAGTACGAATACTACAACATTAATAAATCTCCAGGACGTTATGTTAAGTGAAATGAGCCAGTCATAAAACAACAAATACTGTATGATTCTACTTACTGAGGTACCTAGAGTATTCAGACTCACAGAGAAACAGAGTAGAATGGTGCTTGCCAGGGGCTAGGGGAAGGAAGGGGTGGTGGTGAGTTGTTTAATAGTTATAGAGTGTTAGTTTTGCAGGGTGAAAAGAGTTCTGGAGATTGGTTGCACAACATTGTAAATGTACTTAACACTACTGAACTGTACACTTAAAAATGGTTAAGATAGTAAGCTTTATGTTAGGTATATTTTACCACAATTTTGGGAAATGATAGTATTGTAGTTAAGTAAAACGTTAGGCTGGAGACGGTGGCTCACACCTGTAATCCCAGTGCTTTGGGAGGCCAAGGCAAAAGACTCACTTGAGGCCAGGCGTTCCATACCAGCCAGGGCAAAAACCTATGTCTAGTAAAAAGGTGTTTAATTAGCCAGATGTGGTGACATACATCTGTAGTCCTAGCTACCTGTGAGGCTGAGGCGGGAGGATCACTTGCACCCAGGAGTTAAAAGCTGCAGTATGCTATGTGCACCACTGCACTGCAGCCTCAGTGAAAGAGCGAGACCCTGTCTACTCTTCTCTACAAAAAGTCAAACATACACTTAGCATATCACCCAGCCCTTGTACTCCTTGGTATATACCCAAGAGAAAAGTGAGCATATGTTCATACAAAGATTTGTATACAAATGTTCTTGTCATAGACCCAAACTGGAAATAACCCAAATGTCTGTAAACAGGTGAATGGTTAAATTGTGGTATATCTGTAAAAGGGAATACTACTCAGAAGAAAGGAATGAACTACTGATGCACACAACATAGATGAATCTCAAAATAATTCTGCTGAGTGAAAGAAGTCAGACAAAAAATAATTACATGTTTTAAAATTCAATTTACATAAAATTCTAGAAAATGCAAACTTCTATAGTGACAACAGATTTATATTTGCCTGAGCACAGGGCTATGGCAGGATGGAAGGTTTACACAGGAGCACAAGGAACCTTTCAGAAAGTGATGGATTTGTTCATTATCTTGAATGTGATGATAGTTGCATGGGTATATAATCTCAAAATATATCAAATATCTCAAATTATGTACTCTGAATCATTGCAGTTTATTGTCTGTCAGTTATACCTAGATATGTTTTTTTTAGGAGCCTTTAAGAAAGCTGGTAGTACTGTGGAAATATATGAAATAGACTTCGAGGGAAATAATTATTATTAAAATTATTTTTTTCAACTTTTATTTTAGATTCATGTCCAGCTTTGTTATCTGGGTATACTGCATGATGCTGAGGTTTGGTATACAAATGATTCCATCATCTAAGTACTGAGCATAGTACCCAATAGTTTTTCAACCTTTGCCCTCCCCACTCTAGTAGTCTCCAGTTTCTGTTGTTGCTGTCTTTATGTCCATGAGAACCCAATGTTTAGCTCCTACTTATAAATGAGAACATCTGGTATTTGGTTTTTCTCTTCCTGTGTTAATTTGTTAGGATAGTGGCTTCCAGCTGCATCCAGGTTGCTGCAAAGGACATGATTTCATTCATTTTTATGGCTGCATAGTATTCCATGGTGTATATATACATTTTCTTTACACAAATCACCATTGATGGGCAACCAGGTTAATTCCATGCCTTTGCTATTGTAAATAGTGCTGCAATAGACATGTTTTTTTTTTTGTAGAATGATTTGTTTTCTTTTGGATATATACCCAGCAATGAGCTTGCTGGATTGAATGTTAGTTCTATTTTAAGTTCTTTGAGAATCTCCAAACTGCTTTCCACAGTGCCTAAACTAATTTATATTTCCACCAACAGTGTATAAGCTTCCCTTTTCTCTGCAGCTTTGCCAGTGTCTGTTGTTTTTTGACTTTCATAATAGTCATTCTGACTGGTATGGGATGGTATCTCATTGTGGTTTTGATTTGCATTTCTCTGATGATTAGTAATATGGAGCAGTTTTTCATATTTGTTGGCCATTTGTATGTCTTCTTTTGAGATGTTATCTGTTCATGTCTTATGCCCATTTTTAATGGGGTGTTTTGGTTTTTTTGCTTGTTGAATCGTTTAAGTTCCTTTTAGAGTCTCAATATTAGACCTTTTTCAGATGCATAGTTTGTGAATATTTTTTCTCATTCTGTAAGTTGTGTGTTTACTCCATTGATAGTTTATTTTACTGTGTGAAAGCTCCTTAGTTTACTTAGGTCCCACTTGTCAATTTTTGATTTTGTCATGATTGCTTTTGAGGACTGGATCATAAATTCTTTCCCAAGACCAGTGTCCAGAATGATGTTTACCAGGTTTTCTTCTGGGATTCTTATAGTTCGAGGTCTTACAGTTAAATCTTTAATTCATCTTCAGTTAATTTTGTATATGGTGAAAGGTAGGGGTCCAATTTCATTCTTCTAAAACTATACAGCCAGCTTTACCAGCACCCTTTGCAGATATAGGGAGTCCTTTCTCGATTATTTGTTTTTATCAACTGTATTAAAGATCAGATAGCTGTAGTCATACAACTTTATTTCTGGGTTCTGTATTGTGTTCATTGGTCTATGTGTTTGTTTGTTTTTGTACCAGTACCATGCTATTTTGACTGCTATAGCTTTATTGTATAGTTTGAAGTCAGGTAATGTAATGCCATTAGCTTTGTTCTTTTTGCTTAGAATTGCCTTGGCTGTTTGGGCTCTTTTTTGGTTCCATATGAATTTTAGAATAGTTTATTCTAGTTCTGTGGGAAAAAGTCATTGGTAGTTTGATAGGAATAGCATGGAATCTGTAGATGGCTTTGGGCAGTATGGCCATATTAATGATATTAGCCTTCCAATCTATGAGCATAGAATGTTTTTCCATTTGTTTGTGTCATCTGTAATATCTTTTAGCAGCATTTTGTACTTCTCCTTCTAGAGATATTTCACCTCCTTGGTTAAACATATTCCTTGGTATTTTATTTTTGTGTGTGGCTATTGTAAATGGGATTGCATTCTTGATTGGGCTCTCAGCTTGATTGTTACTAATGTAAAGAAATGCTACTGATTTTTTTACACTGATTTTTTATCTTGAAACTTTACTGAAGTTGTTTATCAGTTCCAGGAGCCTTTTGGCCGAGTCCTGAGGGTTTTCTAGGTATAGAATCATACTGTCTGCATAGAGAGAAAGAGTTTGACTTCATATTTTCCTATTTTGATCCCTTTTATTTCTTTGTCTTGTCTGATGGCTCTAGCTAGCACCTCCGGTAGTATGTTGAATAGGAATGGTAAGAGTGGGCCATCCTTGTTTTGTTCCAGTTCTCAAGGGGAGTGCTTTCAGTTTTTGCTCATTCAGTATGATGTTGGCTATGGGTTTGTCAGATAGCTCTTATTATTTTGAGGTATGTTCTCTCAATGCCTAGTTTCTTGAGGTTTTTTAAAAATCGTAAAGTAGTGTTGTATTTGTATTTTATTGAAAGCTTTTCCACGTCTACTGAGATGATCATATGGTTTTTGTTTTTAATTCTGTTTATGTGGTGAAACATTTATTGATTTGTATGTGTTGAACCAACCTTGCATCCCTGGAATGAAGTCAACTTGATAATGGTGAATTAACTTTTTGATGTACTATTGGATTCAGTTTGCTATTATTTTATTGAAGATTTTTGTATCTATGTTCATCAGAGATAATGATCTGTAGTATTTTGTTTTGTTTTGTTTTGTTTATATCTTTGCCAGGTTTTGGTATCAGGGTGATGCTGGCTTCATAGAGTGAGTTAAGGAAGAGACCCTCCTCCTCAATTTTTTAGAATAGTTTCATTCGTATTGATAACTACTTCTTCTTTGCACATCTGGTAGAATTTGTGTATTCCTCTGGTCCGCGGCTTCTTTTGCTTGAGAGTTTTTTTTTAATTATTAATTAAATTTCAGAACTTGATATTGGTCTGTTCAAGGTTCCAATTTCTTCCACATTCAGTTTTGGGAAATTGCGTGTTTCCAGGAATATATATCCATTGGTTGATGGGTGAAGTATTCTGTAGATGTCTGTTAGGTCCAATTTGTCAGGTGTCGAGTTTAAGTTCAGAATTTCCTTGTTAGTTTTCTTTCTCAGTGATCTGTCTAATGCTGTCATTGGGGCATTGAATTCCCCCACTGTTATTGTTACTGTGTGCCTGTCTAAGTCTTTTCATACATCTAGAAGTATTTGTTTTATGCATCTGGGTGCTCCAATGTTGGATGTGTACATATTTAAGATAATTAAGTCTTCTTATTGACTCGAACACTTATTATCATGTAATAATTGTCTTTGTCGTTTTTTTTTTTACTATTGTTGGTTTAAAGTCTGTTTTATCTGATATCTGATATAAAAATAGCGAGCCAGGTGCTCATGCCTATAATCCCAGCACTTTTGGAGGCCAGAGTCAAGGAATCACTTGAGTCTAGGAGCTCGAAATCAGCCTGGGCAACATGGCAAGACTGTTTCTACAAAAAATAAAAATAGCCTGGCATGCTGGCACACATCTGTAGTCCCAGCTACTTGGGAGGCTGAAGTGAGAGGATCAATTGAGCCCGGGAGGCAGAGGTTGCAGTCAACCAAGGTTGTGCCATCTCACTCCAGTCTGGGTGACAGAGTGAGACCCTGTTTTAAAAAAAAAAAAAAAAAAAAGGAGAGAGATCCAAGATGGCGGATTAGGAGCAGCTCAGGATTGCAGCTCCCAGTGAAAGTGCAGAGGGTGAGTGGACGCCACATTTCCAGATGGATTTTTATTACCCCCAGACCAGGAGATTCCCAGGCGGAGTAGCCCCATGG
>CAUYQU010075132.1:0-23264 GCA_963574635.1 Cheracebus regulus
TTCATTGTTTTCTTTCTTTTGCAGTTTCTTTCTTTCTCCTTTTCTCCCTTTTTCTAAAATCTCTTCCTCTTTCTCTTTCATTTTTTCTTTCTTTTGCTGTTTCTTTCTTTCTCCTTTTCTCTCTTTAAAAAAAAAAAAAAAAAAAAAAAAAAATCCATCAGTTGGGAGGCCGAGGCGGGCAGATCACAAGGTCAATAGATCGAGACCATTCTGGCCAACATGGTGAAACCCCGTCTCGCCTAAAAACACAAAAATTAGCTGGGCATGGTGGCGTGCGCCTGTAATCCCAGCTACTCCAGAGGCTGAGGCAGGAGAATTGCTTGAACCCAGGAGGCAGAGGTTGCAATGAGCCAAGATTGGGCCACTGCACTCCAGCCTGGCACCTGGCGACAGAGTGAGACTCTGTCTCAAAAAAAAAAATCTGTCAGTTTATTGTTCACTCTGAATGGATAATTTACCCACATATGATATATAATAGCATGTATTAGTAATTGGGAAAATATTGACTCATTGAGTTATTCAGATCTTCCAAATGCTGGCACATTTATTAATAACACCACCAACCTCATCAGAAATGTCTTTTAATGGGAAACTGTCATGCTCACAATACAAGTTTTTCGATTTTTAATTTTTACTAGTGCTGGTTGCCTTTCTCAGTGACACGCTTCTTCCAATTTTTTTTTAAATGTCTTCCAAATACTAAGAATGAATGACTACAGTTTATATACCAGTTGTTATGTCAAGTAAAAAAAAAAAATAGCTGGTTTAGCTCACAACTTGAACAATTGCACAGATGCCTTTTCCTGAGAAAATGGTGGTACTTCTGTATACAGCAGAATTGTACACTTTCCCGTTTGTCAAACAGAACTTTAAAACGTGTGCTCAAAGATTGATAATTAATATAAATGATAAATAATATTAACTGCTTTATCAAGCATAGTCTTAGGTAGAAAACAGAGCATGTGGAGGCCTAGAGTGCCATGACCACTACTGCCGCACGTGCAGCAGCCGGACGTGTGCTGAGTTCCTGGTGGGTTTACCCACCATTGCTTTTCACCATCCTTTCAGATGTTGCCACAGTAAAACGGCAAATAACTTCTTGGTGTTGCTATGGAAATAGTTTTGACCTCACCTGACCCCCTGGAGGTCTTGGGTCTCTCATGTGTTCATGAACTGCACTTTAGAGATGGCTGGGTCGGAGACACACACAGGTCCAGTTTATGGAGTGGGCCTTGACAGCCAGGTAAAGGTTAGCAACCGCCTGGTGTCTGACATTTCGAAAGAATCACAATGGTGTCTTTGTGGAGACTATACAGATGGGGGTGGACTACTGAGTGGAAATAGGGAGCTTTTATTATAGAAAGATTATGGTAATTTAAAGTAGGAGAACAGCAAAGGAGAAGGTAAAAAGTCAGGCGTGGATATATTTGAAGCAGAACCTATGTGGTTTTTTCATGGGTTGAATGTTGAGTATGAAAAGAAGAGAGCAGTCAAGGGTGATGTCAAGGCTTTTAGACTAAAAACAGCATGAATACCAGTGTCATTTGCTGAGAAGAGGAAGGCTAAAAGGGGACCATATTTGAAGGAAAAAAGCAAGAATCCACTCTAGGTGCCATTGATTTGAGATACTAGTTACACATTTACATGGAGATAAAACATATTGTCTAAATTTCAGAGATTGGCAATGGAGTTACAGATATTGGAGTGAACACCATATAAATGGTATTTCAAACTGTGAGACTGGATAAAATCACTAATGAGTTAATGTATATGAGAAAAGAAAGAAAAAGAAGAGAAGACTTCTAAGAACTGAGCCATAAGAAAGGTAACCATATACTGGTTTGTTCTAACAGGAACAGTTTTGAAAGTTGAAGCCACTAAAAATAATTCAAAATACGGCTGAGCTCAGTGGGTTATGCTTATAATCCCAGGACTTTGGGAGACCAAGGCAGACAGATCACCTGAGGTCAGGAGTTCAAGACCAGCCTGACCAACACAGAGAAACCCCATCTCTACCAAAATATATTTTAAAAAATTATCCAGGTGTGGTGGCACATGCCAGTAATCCCAGCTACTCCAGAGGCCGAGGCATGAGAATCACTTGAACCCAGGAGGCGAAGGTTGCGGTGAGCCAAGCTGGCACCATTGAACTCCAGCCAGGGCAACAAGAGTGAAATTCCATCTCAAATAATAATAATTCAAAATATATATATATATATTAGACTATCGGTTTCTTGACTGAAATTAAATGGGTTTAATTTGTCATCATACAAAAACAGTTGTATTTATAATTATTTTCAAAATAAAATTATGTCTAAAATTAAAAAATAACATATTCGTGGGCATTAAAACAAAATCTTACAAATTTTCTATATATTGTTCATCTGAAAAATCAAAATAACATAACAGTATCCTTGTTTTTTGTAATTTTCATGTATCTGAATAAACTTCTTAACTTTCTTCTATAATATGATGGCAAAGACATGTTTTTCTAAAAAATCTTCTGCGTCTTCTACACCTGCACGTGTTTCATCATTACTTTTGGCCTTAACCTTCCTAAAGTGACCTTAATAATAGAACTTTAAAAGATCTGGATCTTCTGATTGTTATTGTAACCGATGCTACCGTAGCTCCTATGATTAGTAAATATCAGCATATATTTTATGCAAGTTACATGCTCATCACCAACTTTCCTGAGACATGTAAATTCAATATCGGTAACAGGTATTTCTTAGAGCCTTTTGCTGCTACAAGGGATTACTGCAAGGGATCAGAAAGTCCTAAGACAATAAAATTAATAAATGTAGATTTACATCATGCAACAAATGACAAATGACTATAGCAAATATATTCATCTCCCCCCCACCCCCACCTAACTCTACAGAAGACTGCCTACCTTTTGTGTCCCCTTCACCATTTTAAAACCCTTTAGTCTTCAGAGGAATCCTGCCTCATGGTGGCCTGGCAGCTTTATGTAATCCATCAGCTGAGGCATGGGTCCTGGATGATTCATTAAGTCACCAGCAAGCACACAACATGCAGTGGCTGTCACACCACTGCAACCAGAGGAGATAGCTTTCTCTAGCCACGTGTGTCAGATGCACTTGACTTTATCAGGGAGCATCTACCATGCTGTTCTCAAAAAGGAGGTATTAGCTATATTGTACCTGCAAAGGATCAGGAGAAGACAGATGAGTTATCATGGATCATATTTTAGGTTTAATTGCATGATAAATGGAAGAATTCGTTCACTGCACATGCATCTTACCCACAGCTGGACAAGACCATGGAAGGTGGAAGACTGAATGAAAATCCCCATTTCTCTGCACCATAGCCAGCACTTGTTTTTTCCTCTGTGTAACCATGTTGGTGAATGAAAAGCAACATTTGATGCCAGGGCCAGGAGTAAGACGACACAATGGAATACCATCTCAGGCACAAAATTTAAGAGAAAGGAAACCAACAAACTCAATAATCAAGATCAATAATACTGGTAATGAAATAGCAGAAAAAATAAGTTAATGCAAGAAATCTATGTGAAACAAAATATCAAAATTTTAACCAAATATGGGCTATGCTGTCAAGAATAGGGAAAAACCTTTACTTGTCACTTAGTATAATGTTAGTGTCGGTCTTTGGTAGAAAGCCTTGTGTGATCAGATCAGATCAGTTTCCGTCTATTCTTAAACTCTTTACATCTATCTACTTAGATGACCATATGGTTTTTCTCCTTTATTAAAAATTAGTACTAAATGTTTAACCCAAATATTCTCCATTAATAAATCCAACTTTACTTTAAGATACTGACCTCTTCATACATCACTGGATTCACTTTGCTAAGATTTGTGTAGAATTTTTGTTCCTGTTTCTGAGAGGATAGCCTGTGACTTTCCTTTCTTTGTCAGGCTTTGGTATCAAGATTACGTTAGCCTCATAAAATGAGATAGAAATTTTCTCACTTAAATCATTTGGAAGACTGTGTAAAATTGGTATTATTTCTTCCTTAAATGTTAAAGAAAATTCAACATTGAAGACATTTGTATAGAAAAGTGTCTTCCAAATCAACTTGTTCATAGATACAGTACTATGCAAACTTTCTATTTCTTGTGGTGGCTTCAGTGAAATGTGTTTTCAAGGAATGTGTTTTCCATTTCATATATGGTATCTAATTCACAACAAAGTGTTTATAATATTCTCTTATAGTCAATTTAATGCCTGTAGCTTCTATAGTAATAATCTTGTTTCATTTCTGATATTGATAATTTGCTTTTTGTTCTTTTCTTTTTCTGCACCAGTCTTGCTAGGGATTTATTGATTTTATTAATATTTAAAAAAAAACAAGGTTTAGCTTTTTGGTTGAGTTTCTGTATTATATGTTTATTTTTTATTTCATTTTTAAAATTTTATTCTTACATTTTATTCCATGTTAGTAACTTAACCTTCTGTCTCCCACTAACTTCTTAAGATGAAAATAGATTGTTGATTTTCAACATCTTTTTTTTTCTTATATGTGCATTGGAAATAAGCCATAAATTTCCTCTCAAACATTGTTTCAGCTCCCTCGCACATGAAATTTATATGCTTGGCTTTTCTATAACTCTTTTATTTAAAAATATTTCAAATTTTTATTGTGATCACTTTTGTGGCCTATAGATTACTTAAAAGTTTTTTGCTTAATTTCCAACCATCTAAGAATTTTCTAGCTGTCTTTCTATTGTTGATATCTTAATTTCACTATAAACAGATTTTATAAATTGTATTATAGTTCTTTGAAATTTGCTAAATCATTCTTTTTGGCTCTACATGCATATAGTTTATTTTGATAAATGACACATGTACCCATGTGCACTTGAAAGGAATGTGAATGCTGCAGCTGTGGGAAGTGGTGTTCTCCGAGTGTCAATTAGGTCAAATTATTTAACCCTATTGCCCAAATCTTCTGTTTTACTGATTTTGAGATTGTTCAGTTTGTTACTTGTGGTGTGTTGAAATCTCTATTGATGAAAATATTTCTATTTCTCCTTTTTTCTCTGCTGTGTTTTGTTTTGTATGTTTTGATGTTATTAAATACATACAAATTTATAGTTTGATTTCTTCTTGTTAAATTGACATTTTCATCATTATAAAATCCTCCTCTTTATGTCTAAGAATATGTCTTAGACATATGTCTCTTTATATCTGATTTTTCTCTGGTAGTACTATACCCACACCATGATTTTACTGGTTAGTGTTTTCTTCATACAGTCGATTCTCATTATCCATGTAATTATGCACTATAAACTTGCATGAGTTAGTGTTAGTTGTGAGCACTGAATTGACAAATACTAAACCATTGTCTCTGGGGGAAATAATTGGGTTAGGTTTCCATGAGCTTCTGATCACAAACATTTCATGAACTGAGTGATACATAAAACTTGTTTTATGTGTGTTTCTATATAACTACACCTTACTTAATATGCATTGTTAATTCATTAGCATTAAACTCACAGCCAACAGCATTATCACTCATGCTGGCAAGAAGCTTCTCCAACACAGATATTTTCTCCATAAGGCACATCCTTCGTGTGCTTGGGAACACGAGACACCACCTCAGTACTACCGTTGGGGGCAATCTTAAACAGAAAAGTCACCAACACAACAGAAATGCAAAATATGACACTAAGAAGATCATAAAAAGGATACTTCCGTACAATGAAAAAGCTAAAACAGGAAGGCAGAATGGAACCTTGTTTGACTTCGTCTGAGAATGTGCCCTTAAGAGACTCAAAATGTTCACCGCTCTGCACAGGTTTGAGCATGCCAGTGAAAACAGAGTACCGACTTAAGAGTTACAGATACATTTTGACTACTAGGCAAACTTGGAATCAGTGAATAAAGAGGAACAACTTTATATCTTCTTTCCATTCTTTCCATTTAAGTCCTTCTGTGCCCTTATACCTAAATGTGTCTCTTTTCAATAGAAATGGTTGGATCATGCTCATTTTTAATAACTATTCTGGCAATATTTGTTTTCAAACTGGAATGCTAGTACATTTAAAATTCATGGAATTATTAATATAATGCATTTTGAGCCTATCATCTTTCTATTCCCTTTGTAATTGTTTCACTTATTCTGTCCCCCCATACTCCATATTTCTTATTTTGGGGGATTATTATTTATTTTGCCTAGATTTTAATTATATTTATGAAAATGTTATAGTATTAGAGTATATTTACAATATAATTACAGTATTACAGTTTTTTCTTATTATAGTCTACCTTAAATGGGTGCTTTACAAACTTTCCAAGGAATGCAAGAATCTTAAAACATTGGATGCAGCAGAAGAGGCTCCTGTAATGTTCCAATAGCACAAACTCCTTTCAACACTGAAAAGTCACTTACGTTCCCTTCCCAATTCATCACCGTGTCAAACAATGGTTGGGTATTTACCGAGAGACTGCATTTTACAGAAAGTATTTTCTTATATTGCATTATGCAGATTCTATCATAAGAGAGACTGCTCAGACATGTTTTTCTTGCTAATATCAATATATCAAAAATAAGGTAAATATTAGTAAATATGAATATTACATGGAACCTACAAAACAAGCTGGTGCAAAGTTTTAAAATCTCCCTTAAACTATACATTAATTGCAAAATAAATTATGAAATGTTTGCATAACACTCAACAATGTCTATTTAAATTGTAGTAATTTGTTATATAATTATGCTGTAAGATTAGAGTGATACAAGATTTAGTTTAGCTCTGAAGAAATGATTTCGTTGCTGCTATGGGTTGGTTGGTTGGTTGTCTTCTCAAACCTCACACTGGAATTCGATCCCTAATATTGGAGTCCAGGCCTAGTGGGAGGTGTTTGGGTCATAGGGTGAACCCCTCATGAATGGCTTGGTGCCATCCTGGTAGTAACGAATGAATCTCACTCTGTAAGTTCCTGAGAGAGTTGATTGTTAAAAAGAGCCCAGCACCTCCTGCCACGTGATTTCTGCACACACTGGCTCCCCTTCACCTTCCGCCATGAGTAGAAACAGTCCAAGGATCTCACCAGAAGCCAAGAAGATGCCAGAGTCATGCTTCCTATACAGCCTGCAGAACAATGAGCCAAATAAACCTCTTTTCTTTATAAATTACCAGCCTCAGGTATTTCTTCACAACAACCCCAAATGGGCTAAGACAGAGGCTTTTCAGCTTTTTTTCTCCTCTGTGATAGAAAATTTCTGATTCTTGATACTTAAAGAAAAGACCTGAAACTGCCATGGTAGGGGGGTCTACAAAAAGTAGAATGAGAGAGAAGCAGCAGAAAGATATTTATTTCTGATGATCATTACTGATATCTAAGCATTTGTCTATGGTGACTTGTGTTTTCTTTACTTGACTCCATTTGTAGTCTATATTTTGTAAACAATTATCTATATCATTAACATTTTCTAATGTTTTGCTTTGGTTTGTACATTTTATTTTCAAACATATGTGCATTTGCATTTTACTGTGAAAACAAACAATTTTACTGTAGAAAATTAGAAAATACATTAGGAAAACTAAAAAATGTCACCATTGAGTATAAACATCCAAAAGAATAACTGTTAAACTTTAGAAGATATTATAGAAAATTAGAAAATACATTAGCAAAACTAAAAAATAAGTCACCATTAAACTTTAGAAGATATATATTATAGAAAATTAGAAAATACATTAGCAAAACTAAAAATAAGTCACCATTAAATATAAATGTCCAAAAGAATAACTGTTAAACTTCAGATGATGTATTTTATCAATCAAGTTATGTCCATTCAACCTAATCATTTCAAAAGAAGTAATATTCATTTTGGTTTAGTTTTATATTTTTATACTGTAATATGTTTGGTCGGTAAATCAAATTATAAAAAGATAAATTCAATATAAAATGACTTAAGGTTTTGTGATAACAATAAAATGTATATTGTACCAATAATGCATATTTAGGAAATATATTAAATATATAATTATATATTTAGGAAATATATTAAAAAATAAATAAAATAATAAAATAAATAAAAATTATAGTACTTGAATAGCAATGTATAAAAAGTACCAATAGAAAGGGATGAAAGTATAGAGGCTTTTAATTCTACTTGTAAGATGTCTTAAACAAAAGGAGGGAGAGATTTGAAGCAAGTATGACAAAACGTGTCATGTCTAGTTGATGAGTATGTTGTAGCTTTTATTATTTTCTGGCTATTTCTATGTTATTAAAATATTTTCTTATTGAAAATGTTAAATTAAGCAAATAAAAAGAACCAGGACTAGAAGATATTTATTTAGGAATAAATTGTTGAATTATAAACTAGGCAGAGTTGAGTTGATTTTTGTACAAGGTGAGAGATCAGGATCCAGTGCCATTCTCCTACATGTGGTTAGCCAATTGTCCCAACAGCATTAGTTGAAAAGGGTGTACTTTCCCCACTTTGTTTTTGTTTGCTTTGTCAAAATCAGTTGGCCAGCTGTAGTATTTGGGTTTATTTCTGGGTTCTCTGTTCTCTGTTCCAATGGTCTAAGTATCTATTTTCATACAAGTACCACACTGTTTGGGTGACTATGGCCTTATAGCATAGTTTGAAATCAGGCAGTGTGCTGCCTCCAGATTTGTTCTTTTTGTTTAGACTTGCTTTGGCTATGTGGACTCTTTTTTGGTTCCATATGAATTTTAGAATTGCCTTTTTTAATTCTGTAAAGAATGATGGTGGTATTTTGATAGAAATTGCATTGAATTTGAAGATTGCTTTTGGCAGTATAGTCATCTTCACAATATTGATTCTACCCATCCATGAGCATGGGATGTGTTTCCACTTATTTGTATCATCTATGATTTCTTTCAACACTGTTTTGTAGTTTTCCTTGTAGAGGTCTTTCGACTCCTTGATTAGGTATATTCCAAAGCTTTTCTTTTTTTTTTCTTTTCTTTTCTTTCTTTTTTTTTTTTTTTTGCAGCTATTGTAAAAGAGGCTGAGTTCTTGATTTGATTCTCCACTTGGTCATTGTTGGTGTAGAGAAGAGCTACTGATTCATGTACATTCATCTTGTATCTGGAAACTTTGCTGAATCCTTTTATCAGTTCTAGGAGCTTTCTGGAGAAGTCCTTAGGGTTTTCAAGGTAAGCAATCATATCATCAGCAAACAGTGAGATTGACTTCATCTTTACCAATTTTGATGCCCTTTATTTCTTTCTTTTGTCTGATTGCTCTGACTGGGATTTCCAGCACTATGTTGAAGAGGAGTGGTGAGAGTGGGCATCCTTGTTCTGTTCTAGTTCTCAGAGGGAATGCTTTCAACCTTTTCTTATTCAGTATTATGTTGGCTGTGGATTTGTCATAGTTGGCTTTTATTACATTAAGGCATGTCCCTTGTATGCCAATTTTGCTGAGATTTTTAATCATAACAGGATTCTGGATTTTATTGAATGATTTTTCTGCATCTATTGAGATGATCATGTGATTTTTAATTCTGTTTATGTGGTGTATCACCTTTATTGATTTGCATCTGTTAAACCATCCTTGCATCCCTGATATAAAACCCATCTGGTCATGGGGAATTGTCTTCTTGATCTGCTGTTGGATTCAGTTAGCTAGTATTTTGTTCAGGGTTTTAGCATCTGTGTTTATCTGGGATATAATTTTCTAGTTTATGTGCGTAAAGGTGTTCAAAGTAGACTTGAATGATCTTTTGTATTTCTTTGATGTCAGTTGTCATATCTCCTATTTCATTTCTTATTTGGCTTATTTGGATTTTCTCTCTTCTTGGTTAGTCTTGCTAATGGTCTATCAATTGTATCTTTTCAAAGAATCAGCTTTTTATTTTATTTATCTTTTGTATTTTTTTGTTTCAGTTTCATTTAGTTCTGCTCTGATCTTGGTTATTTCATTTCCTCTGCTGGGTTTGGGTTTGATTGTTTCTTGTTTCTCTAGTTTCTTGAGGTATGACCTTAGATTGTCTATTTGTGCTCTTTCCAACTTTTTGATGTAGGAATTTAGGGCTGTTAACTTTCCTCTTAGCACTGCCTTTGCTGTGTCCCAGAGGTTTTGATAGGTGTGTCACTATTGCTGTTCAGTTTGAAGAATTTTTTTATTTCCATCTTGATTTCATTTCTGACCCAATGCTCATTAAGTAGCAGATTATTTAATTTCCATGTATTTGTGTGGATTTGAAGGTTGCTTTTGGAGTTGATTTCCAGTTTTATTCCACCATGGTCTGAGAGAGTGCTTGCTATAATTTCAATTTACTTATATTTATTGAGGCTTGTTTTGTAGCCTATCATATGGTCTATCTGGGAGAAAGTTCCATGCACTGTTGAATAGAATGTATATTCTGTAGTTGTTGAATGGAATGTTGTATATGTATATCTGTTAAGTCTATTTGTTCCGGGGTATAGTTTAAATCCATTGTTTCTTTGTTGACTTTCTGTCTTGATGACCTGTCTAGTGCTGTCAGTGAAGTATTGAAGTCCCCCACTATTACTGCTATCTCATTTCTTAGGTCTAGTAGTAACTGTTTTATAAATTTGGGACTTCTATTATTAGGTGCATATATGTTTAGGACTGTGATATCTTCCTATTGGACAAGGCCTTTTTCTCATTATATGATGTCTTTTTTCTTTACTGCTGTTGCTTTAAAGTTTCTTTTATCTGATATAAGAATAGCTACTCCTGCTCACTTTTGGTGTCCATTTGCATGAAATGTCTCCCCCCACCCACCACACCTTTACTTTAAGTTTACGCAAGTCTTTATATGTTAGGTGAGTCTCTTGAAGGCAGCAGATGGTTCATTGGTGAATTCTTTTTCATTCTGCTATTCTGTATCTTTTCAGCAGAGCATTTAGGCCATTTACATTCAATGTTAGTATTGAGATGTGAGGTATCATTCCATTCGTTGTGCTATTTGTTGCCTATATACCTTGGTTTCTTTGTTCTTTGGGTTTTTTTTTTTTTCTTTTACAGGTCCTGTGAGAGTTATGCTTTAAAGAGGTTCTGTTTTGATGTGTTTCCAAGATTTGTTTCAGGATTTAGAGCTCCTTTTAGCAGTTCTTGTAGCAGTGGCTTAGTAGTGGTGAATTCTCTCAGCATTTGTTTGTCTGAAAAAGACTGTATCTTTCCTTTCTACATGAAGCTTACTTTCACTGCATACAAAATTATTGGCTGGTAATTGTTTTGTTTGAGGAGGCTGAAGATAGGGCCCCTGTCCCTTCTAGCTTCCAGGGTTTCTGCTGATAAATCTGCTGTTAATCTGATAGGTTTTCCTTTATAGGTTACCTAGTGGTTTTATCTCATGGCTCATAAAATTCTTTCCTTCATCTTAACTTCAGATAACCTGATGACAGTATGTCTAGGCAATGATCTTCTTGTGATGAATTTCCCAGGTGTTCTTTGTGCTTCTTGTATTTGGCAATCTTGGTCTCTAGCAAGATTGGGAACGTTTTTTCCCAAATATGTTTTCCAAACTTTTAGATTTCTCTTTTTCCTCAGGAACACTGATTATTCTTAGGTTTGGTCATTTAACATAATCCCAGACTTCTTGGAGGTTTTGTTCATATTTTTGTATGCTTTTTTGTTTGTCTTTGTTGGATCTGTTTAATTCAAAGACCTTGTCTTTGAGTTCTGAATTTCTTTCTTCTGTTTATGCAGCTCTATTACTGAGACTTTCCAGAGCATTTTGCATTTCTATAGGTGTGTTCACTGTGTCCTGAAGTTTTGAATGTTTTTTATTTATGCTATCTATTTCATTGAATATTTCTCTTTTCAATTCTTGTATCATTTTTTTTGGATTTCCTTACATTGGGCTTTCTCTTTCTTTGGTGCCTTCCTGATTAGCTTAATAACTAACCTCTTGAATTGTTTTTTGATAAATCAGGGATTTCTTCTTGGTTTGGGTCCATCGTTGGTGAGCTAGTACAATTTTCTGGAGGTGTTAACCTTGTTTTGTCATATTACCAGAGTTTGTTTTCTGGTTCCTTTTTATTTAGGTAGGCTCTGTCAGAGAGAAGGTCTAGGGCTGAAGGCTATTGTTCACATTGTTTTGTCCCACAGGGTGTTCCCTTGATGTAGTGCTCTCCTCCTTTTCCTATAGATGTGGCTTTTTGAGAGCTGAGCCATACCGATTGTTGTCTCTCTTTTAGATCTAGTCACCCAGCAAGTCCCTCCAGCTCCAGGCCAGTACTGGGGGTTGTCTGCACAGAGTCCTTTGATGTGAACTCTGTATGAGTCTCTCAGCTGTGGATACCAGCACCTGTTCCAGTGGAGGTGGCAGAGGGTAAAATGGACTCTGCAAGGTTCTTAGCTTTGGTCGTTTAATTTACTATTTTTGTGCTGGTTGGCCTCCTGCTGGAAGGTAGCACTTCCTAGAGAGCATCACCTATGGAAGTATGGAGAGGAACAGGTGATCAGCAGGGCCCTCAAACTCCCAAGATTATATGCTCCTTGTCTTCAGTTACCAGGGAGGGTAGGGAAGGACTATCAGGCGGGGGCAGGGTTAGGCATGTCTGTGCTCAGACTCTCCTTGGGCAGAGCTTGCTGCAGCTGCTGTGGGGGATGGGGGTCAGGTTCCCAGGTCAATGAAGTTATGCTCCTTGGAGCATTACGGCTGCCTCTACTGGATCATGCAGGTTGTCAGGGCAGTGGAAGAAAGCTGGCAGTCACAGGCCTCACCCAGCTTTCACACAATCCAAAGGACCGGGCTCACTCCCACCGTGCTCCCTGCAGCAGCACCAAGTCTGTTTCCAGGCAATGGGCAAGCAGGACTGAGAACGTGCCTGAGGCCAGATGCCTCCCAGCTGTGGCTTTCCTTCCTCCCCCACCCGTAGAGTCTGCACACCACATTCACACCCTCACCCAAGTTCTGGCCAGGAGGCTTCTCAATCAGTTTAAATTGCCACGAAGTTCAGCTGGAAATTTTCTTCTCCCTGTAGCCTTTTTCCAGTGCCTCTGACGGTCCTCACAAAGGACTCTTGTGAAGCCAGGCAAAAATAGCTTGCTAGGGAGCCCAGAGAGCTCCCAGGGTTTTTCCCGTTGCTTCCTCTACTCCTGTATTTCACATGGCTCTCTAAGTTGACTCAGCTCCAGGTAACGTTAGAATCTTCTCCCATAATCCAGGTCTCCAGTTTCCCCAGTGGGGATGTGTCTTCCAGAGTGGACAGTCTCCCCTTCCCCCTTCCACAGTTTGGGCACTTAAAGTATTTGGAGTGTCTCCCAGGTCCTGCAGGAGCAATCTGCTTCCTTCAGGGGATCTGTGGTTCCTCTCAGGTTTCCTGATGTATTCCTGCAGTTGTTCTGCAGCAAAAATTCATGATGTAAGCCTCCACACGGTGCTCTGTCCGTCCGAGTCGGAGCTGCAATCTAGTCCTGCCTCCTTTCGGCCATGAGCCGCCAGAAGCCCTGCTTTGATCCTTTAGTGGTGTCATGTTTCTCGGTTTATTTATGATCCTCCTGTCTTTCTGCCAGTTCTTGTACATGTAAAGAAGTAGGCATCTCTTCCGGTATTTACAACAGACTTTGTCAGGGAAAACCCTCCAGTAGTCAGCCAATCTGGAGATTCCTGGCAGGCTGATTAGTGAGCCTATGGTTGAGCTTGCTGGAGAAGACAGCTCCTGAATAAGTCTTCCTGACTCCTGGGTGGAGGGAAAGGGGGCATTGGCCTGAGGGCAGACCTGCAGCCTAAGTCTGTGGGTGCAGGCCGAGATCCTGACTCCATGAGGAAGTATCTGGTGCCAGAGCTCCCTGTGGTGGACCTGGTGCCTGGATCTGCAAGGAAAGTTCTGAAGCCTAATTCTGTGGGAGTAGAGTAGGGTCTGGGTCTGTGGAACCAGCCTGCAGCCTGGGTCTATGAGAACTGGGCTGGAGCTGGGGCAGTTCTTGAGTCTAGATTAGGGGCCAGCATGGTAAAGGGTATGCCTAATGCATGGTTCTTTAGGGGATAGCCTGATGCAAGGACAAGCCTAGAGCCTGGGTCTACAGGGGCAGGCCTGGAACTTGGTGCCAGGGCCTACAGTGAAGCTGGTGACTCACTTCACTATCCTTCCCATTCATGGAGGGAGTGCTGTGGCATTGTGGTCTTAGGGGAGAGGTGACATAAAGAATGTGAAGCTGTGCTCCTGCCCTCTTCAATATGTCTTTCCTCGTTTCTGTGCTCCACCCAGGTGCTGTAGTCACTCACTGGAATTCTTTGCTCTTATGAAGATATTTTCATGCATGGACGGCTTTTCAAAATGATGTTACTTTGAGGGGACAAATGCTAAAAACTCCCATTCCACCATCTTGCTTACATCACTCTTTCTGTATTTTTAAATAAACATTTTAAATTTTTGAACAGATTTAGATTTACAGAAAAAATGCAAAGTTAGTGCAGAGAGTTCATATAGATACCCCACACCTAGTTATCTTACTGTTAACATCTTACATTAATATAATTATTTGGTTATACTTAATAAACAAATGTTGATAAATTATCTTTTGGTAGAGTTTATATTTTATTCAGATTTCCTTGGTTTTTACCCAATTTCATTTTTCTTCCAGGATCCAATTCAGTATGCCACAATGCATTCATTCATCATATTTTCTTAGGTTGTGATAATTTTTCAGGCCTTCCTTATTTTTTATTACCTTGACAGTTTTGAATACTAATGTCATGCAATTGGAAAATGTCTTTCAATACACATTAATATGATGATTTTCTCATGATTAGACTTAGATTATGGACTTAGTGGAAGAAGACCACAGAAGTATGAAGATATTCTCATCACACTGTATCAAGAGTCTGTGAAAGTAAGGAATCAAATACATCTATTTTATACTTAGGTTTATAACACAATACTATTTGGCTTAATTCTGTTAATTTTTTGCAATTTTGGCTATCGAGAATCATTTCAGTTGGCTCCTGTGTCTCTTTAATGTGTCTTCATCATTCTTGTTGTTTCAAGCACTCCTTCACGCTCTGCTGATATTACCAGGTGCTCCAGGCTTAACTGTGTATTTTTTGCTCCAGTGAGACGTTGACCACCACCTGCAGAGGTCTGGCCTGCAGACCCTGACTCAACAACAGATGAATAAAGACACTCTCACACCATTACAGTGATTCAAGTGGGCTAGGGATGGTTGTCAGCTGCTTTCAGAGGGCAAAATGCAACCAGTCGACTACATCTCCCTGTCCATCCACACATTTATTCAGCCAAGATTTTACAACAGAGGTTCTAAGTCAACATACTTGTGGACAATTAATATGGTTAATAGAATGGTTTTACAACTGAGAAAAGCTTTAGGTTCCAGGCCCAGAATAAACGCTGCTAAGGGGTAATTTCCCTTTGATCTCCCTCTGAGAGGACCATCCAGCACAAAATTTACATGAGTAAACAGAGTAGAGACAAAGGGATGTGGGGTAAACTTGAACTGGGAAAGCCTCTTATCCTCTCTATCTCTTTCCTATGCTAATGTAAATGAGGTGGCTGCCTTCAGCCTGTCCCAATAAAACTGTTTGGTCTTATAAAAGGTTTGAGATTACAATCTATAACTTTTCCTAATATTTAATATTTTTCCAGCTACCCCAAGTGAATTCCAACACTCTAATCCTATAAATTCTCCAAGAAGCCCTTGTTAATTTTATTAAAAATGGCATTAGAAACTAACTTCTGAGAGGTAACTGTGCTCATTGCTACTGTGTTACTTTTGCAGCCAGAGTTTCTCAGCTGCAAAGCAAAGACATATAAGTGTACACTAACCATTTCTACACACACACATATATACATAGATACTTATTTCCATATGTAACCAACTGTATTTATCCTAATTTAAACATAAATCCATTGGATGCCTCCAACTGTAATCCATTATCACATGGATCATTCTAGCTTTCTCTCTTGTATATCTGTTATCTTCCATTCTAATAGTGAGAAACCTAGCTTCCAAACATCTTCTTTCCATTTATTTAATTGTTTAATTCTAGTATACACGTAGTGGTTTCAGAATTATTAACTCCCATGGAAACAACATTTTCAACTTTTTAGCTGAAGATAGTCGTTGTGCATACTTCCCTTCTTTTCAATCCTATAGACTACTTATTTCTAAAGTTACTTAGGTCGGCACCTGTTCCTCACCCCTATCAGTGAGGTTGTTTCCAACATTTGCAGTAGAGTTAAACTCTTTTGTCATAGTCTGCATTCCATCCTGTGATCACTAAACTCATAATTAATTTTTTAAAATTTGCATAACTGAAGTTCAGTCTTTATGCTGTAAAGTTCTATGAGTTTTCAAAGATACACTATTTTATGTATTCATCATGATAGTGTAATACAGAATAGTTTCACCACCCTAAAGAAATTCCTTTTTATTTTTTTATTTTTTTTATTTATTTATTTTTTAAAAAAGAAAAGGAGAAAGAAAGAAATAGCAAAAGAAAGAAAAAAAGAATGAAAGAGAGAAAGAAAGAGGAAGAGAAAGAGGGAGAGAGAATGGGATTTAGTTTTATTCCCCAGGCTAGAATGCAGTTTTAAAATGGTTATTAAAAAACTCTTTTATGCCAATAATTGTGCTTAACAGGAGACAGGAAGGAATAGGGGATGAAAATAACAAATAAGCAGACAACCAATATTTTATTTAAACCTGTGAAATGCTATGCAATTGCTGGGGAGTGATTTACTCCAATTTACCCAGGATTCGTGGCAGCTCCTGCACAATGTGACAGATGAGAAGATCCAGGCATCTGGACAGGTATTCATTGCCACTCTGCTGCTCCTTGCCTGGAGTGGTCTTTCTGCTGTCTCTCTCAATGTACGTCACCAGTCTACAAACAGGAAAGTGCAGAGATTACCTCTCATGATAAAACACTTGATAGCATCTGTCCGAAAATGCTGCCAAGGCAAGTGTTTCCAGAGGGCATCTGTCCAGTCATATTGATGTTTAGATTTGCATCAACTTGTCGGGCACAATTTTTGTCTTGAGAAACTTAAAACATTTATGGAGAAAGAAAATAAGGCAACTTTGAATTTTTCTGCTAATGTCCTGATTTCATTTGCCTTGGCCAATGGAAACAAACAATATCCTCCAGGTGATAAATGAAAGGCAAAGAGATGTCTGGGCAGAAGAGGGCTCTTTATGCCTCAGAGGTTCAAAGCAGAACCACAGGTTAACTGCACATTTGTTTATCATTAGTATTGAACTTGCTCGGGATCCTAGATAATTCACACGAATTTCAATTCTCTCAGTAAACTGTGCACATAAATCCAAAGAAAAGGTTTCATTTTAACAGTGGGTTATACAGACGGCAGATACTGAATACCTGGCTTTTACATGTCTCTTTATCTACTAGTTTTATGATACTTACCTTTTAAAGTTAACTTATGTCTTCTTTCAAACTACTGGCATTCTTTAGACATTCATTTCTGAACTAACCACTTCCAACCCAGAACTAGGGAGTCTACTGGACCATCACCTTAGACATTTAAGATGTTACCACAAACTTTTAGGTCGTCTCCCCATTTTCTCCCCTTTGCTGGACATATTAGTCATTTTCTCAAGTTCCCATTCCCCACAGCTCCCTCCAGGGAAACAAGTCCACTGACTTCATCACGCACAAGTCCCTTTAGGGCAATCTCTGTGGTCACTGTCATCCATCCATTCATTTCTGTTATTCTCACCCATCCAGCCAACTTTTACTTCTCAGAAAGAACTTCCAGCCAAATCCCCTTGTAAACTGGAGTTGTACACATAATACACACATGTACATAAAATGTATTGAAATCTTGACACTTAGCATGGATGTGGCTCTCTCAATAGATTTATTCATGCATTTGCATTTCTGCATATTACTATTTGGAACTCATTAGTGAACGTGTGAGGATGAACCTGAATCAGGAAGTTGGCCTTGATGCTGTATCCATCAGTTAGCACCCTCTGTTCTAGTCGCTGATTATGTGGCTAGAGCCATAATCACTGTTCAACCTAGTTGTTCCTCAACCGCCTTCAATCTGACTTTCTCTCTCATCGCTGTCTCTAAGGTCACATGACATCAAGTCCAAGGGGCCTTCATTTGCCTTCACCTATACAAGTCAGCAGCATTCAACACTGCTGCCACTCCGCTGTTCCTCTGTGACAACGTCCTACTTTACTAGTTTTCTTCTCCAGTTTCTCTGGTTGTTCCTTCTCTGTGTCTTTTGCTGGTTCACGCACTTTTCTTTTTCTTTTTCTTTTTTTTTGAGGTAGTTTCACTCTGTTGCCCAGGCTAGAGTGCAATGGTGCAATCTCAGCTGACTGAAACCTCCACCTCCCAGGTTCAAGCAATTCTCCTGCCTCAGCCTCCCAAGTAACTGTGATTACAGGTACTATGAGCATGCACCACCACGCCCAGGTAATTTTTTGTATTTTTAGTAGAAGTAGGGTTTCACCATGTTAGCCAGGCTGGTCTCGAACTCTTGACATCATGTGATCTGCCTGCCTTGGCCTCCCAAAGTGCTGGGATTACAGGCATGAGCCACTGGGCCCAGCCAGTTGATGCTCTTAAATGCTGAAGTTTATCAAGGCTGAGTTCTAGGCCCACAACTATCCTCTAACTGTTTAACCCAGGCTATCTAATTCCTACCAATGATTTAAATTACCACTTTTCTATACAGATAATCTTCCAATTGTGTATCTGGAGCTCAAACCCAGTCTCTAAGTTATATACCAATATATTCAACTCCTGACTTGACATCTGATTTTAGCTGTCTTAAAGGCACTTCAACCTCTATATCCAAAATAAACATCATCGTCTCACCAAACCTGGTTGTCTTCCAGAGCACAATACCCCACTGTTTGGCACCATTCGCTACTTCATTAGACAAACCAGAAACCTAGGAGAGTCATCCCTGACACCTCCTTTTCTCTTGCTTCCCATATTAAATCCATCATTGAATATTCTTCAAACTCTTTCACTTCTCCACTCCAAACCAAGAGCAAGCAACCATATTTCCTTCTCCTGGGCTATTACAATAGCCTTCTAGCTAACCAGTCCATCTGCTTCTCCTCTGCCATTCTAATCCTTGCATACCCTACATCTAAACTAATTTTGTCCATCAAGTCCCTTCCCTATTTAAAACCCTTCCAAGGCATCTCACTGTTCCTCAGATGGGAGTTCTTAAAACTCCCTATCATGACCTACAAGGCCTGATCCCCAATTACCTCCCCAGTTTCATCTTGCTTTCTCTCCCTCCAGTCACACTGGGTTCTCTGTCCCTAAAATACAGAATCTCCCCCCACAACAAGCTACTGCCTCTGCCCACATGGCTCTTCTCTTCTCTCCTTGCCAATAAATCCACAGGCATATTTCATAATTCACTGCAGTCTCCAATGACTTCCTTAAACTAAAGCCCTCTATGGAACCATCTCATAGCATGGAGGAACTACCTGACTGCAATTTTGTAAGATATTTTTGAGTATTTGATCATGTTTGCCATCCCAGCAAACTTAAAAGTACCTAAGGGCAAGGACTATATCTGATTCTTCTCAGCATATACTTTCACTTCTGGGCACAGCTCCTCACTCCGATTAAGTGTTCAGTACATATCAGCTGAGCAGGTAAATAATGCTGCTGAAACTGCCATGAAGTTCTATCTAGCTCTCTACAGAAACTCCTTGGTTCTCATTATTCCCAAGGCCTATTTCTTAATTCTTCTGTTTGCTATGTGTTTGTTTAAAATTTATACCACTGGATTACATAAAAATAAAAGAACTTCCACCTAGAAAAAAAATACCAGAAGCAAAATCAAAAGGCCAACTGGAGAAAAATATTTCCATTCCATATCACAAAAGGTTAATACTGTATATGTATACATACATATGCCCCCTAGATAATAATTAAACAAAAACTAACAAAACAGGAAAAAATGAGCAAGGACTAGGAAAAGGCACTACACACAGAAGAAAATAAAAATCGTTCAAGACAAAGACATTCCATTTTGCTCATACTAAAAGAGATATACACAAAATGACATATATTTTTACCTCGTGGGACCAAAACTCAGAAAATTTGACAACAAAGACTGCCATTGAGACCCTGAGGATACTGATATTCTAGCACATCACTGTTGGATACGTAATCGAGTATAAATGCCAAGCAGAGTGAGCTGGCAATATCTTGAAAATTAATAATCTACTAATTTCACCTCTAGGAAGAAAGTATTCTATAGGTATAATTGTACATAGATGACATGATACATACATATAGTTTGCTATTTATAACATCAACAAATCAGGTTAGGAGGTATCTAGCCAAAGGGGACTGGCTAAATAAAATATGAAACATAATTAGAATGCAGGTGTCACAAAGAAGCAGTTCTTTATACACTATATGAAAAACTACAAGATATATTTTTAAGTAAAATAAGCAAAGTTCAAAACAGAAAACTTTTGCTTATATAAAGGGAGGGAAATAATCAATATTTATATTTGCTTAGATTTTTTAAAAATCCAGCGAGATAAATGAGCTAATAATGATGCTTAATTTTACATGGTGGTAATCTAGGGTCATGAAGCATAGTTGAGAAAGTTTTCACTTTGAATTTTTTTTCTTTGTTTGTTTTTGAATCATGAGTAGGCATTACCTACTCAAAGCTTTCAGTGTAAATTGTTTTTCTTTTGAGACAGAGTCTCACTCTGTCACCCAGGCTAGAGTGCATTCAGTGCCACAATCGCAGCTCACTGCAACCTCTGCCACATGGGTTCAAGCGATTCTCCTGCCTCGGCCTCCTGAGTAGCTGGGATTATGGGCAGCTGCCACCACACCCAGCTAATTGTTGTATTTTTAGCAGAGACAGAGTTTTATCATTTTGGCCAGGCTGGTCTTGAACTCCTGACCTTGTGATCCACTCACCTCAGCCTCCCAAAGTGCTGGGATTACAGGCATGAGCCACGATGCCCACACAATGATTTTAAACATTAAGTGATATTGTCCTACAGATCCTTTTTAAAGACATTTTTTAGGTGATTAATGCTTAATTTCCTAGGATACCCTACCAAATAATAAATGCTGAGTACAAGGGAAACAGACAACCACATTTGTAAGATTTATGCTTTCTCACAGTGTCAAGTGTCAGGCCGACTTCACAAAAGAAGCAAACCAACCGTGCTCCAGCAGTACCCCAAAACTTTACCGTGTTTTGTGTCCATTACAATTCCTGGAATCCTTCCTTCAGCAGGGTCAAATCTTTCACCTTGACTCGACTGAAACAGAGGTCAACCAAATCTGGAAGCAATTCTCAGCTGCTGCACTTCCTGACAGTGTGGACTTGCACAAATTAAGCTCTCACAAACTTCAGTTTTCTAATTATAGAATGAGATGAGAATGCCCGCCTTACAGGACTGCTGTGAGGACGTAAATGAGCGTGTAAATACTCAAGAAACCGCAGCTACTACTATCACCACGACCAACCCTGGGATACTGCTTTCTTGAGTACACAAATCTTAAGAGGAAATCCCTCGAGAAGGCTACACTCCGCTTGTCATCCCATTCTCTGAGTCACAAATCACCATGGTCAAAAGCCGTGCCCCACTGCTGCACCTGAAGCACTGCCTCAACTTATTAAAACGAAGGCGAGCAGGATGTCTCTCAGAGATGAGGTAGAATTTGCTGCCATTAAAATCCTTCTAGTCCTTCTGACATAGGAAGAACAGAAACATATTCTTTAAGGAAATAACTAGTTGGTCTTCATTAAACACGCAGAATATATAACCATTTATTTTCCCATCATTCTATTAAAAGACATGAGGGGTGCTTTCAGCTTTAGTTCTCAAAAAACAATGCTTGAGGAACACTGCTTTATCTGTCTCCTGGGGCACATGTGTAAGAGTTGCTAGGGTGAATAGCAATAGAAACTCAAACATTCAACTTCACAACCCTGCCAAACTGGCTTCCAAAGTGGTTGTCCGAATTTATTCCCACCAATAGTATATATGTTCCCTCTGAGTTACAACCTCACCAATACCTACTGGTATTAGATTTAATTTCTATGGGGTCTGAAGTGGTACCTTGTAGTCTTAATTTGAATTCTCATAATTATTAATGATGGTGACAATATACTGGTAGTTATTTACTGTTCATCTTTCCTCTTTACTGAGGAAAATGAGAAAATATGAACAGCAAATCCGTGAAAATGCCTATTTCTGAAATGCCTGTTCAGGTCTTTTGCTCATTCTCCCATTGGGTTACTGATCTTTTGTTACCGATTTGAAGGTCTGGATCTTTTCTCTTCTTTCTCTTTGTCTCCGCCTTTATCCCTTTATCCTCTTTCTTCCTTCCTCCTGTTTCTCCTTCTCCTCCTCCTCATGTCTTTCACATTGAAGTCCTCAATCCACTGGAAATTGATTTATCTTGTGGGTTGAGGTGGGAATCTAATTCCATTGTTTTTCCAAGTGGACGAGCACTTGTCTGATACTATTTATTGAAAAGCTCTTTCTAAAACTAATGGTGAGGAAGGAGGAGTAAAAGATCAAATACCTGACAAAATCTGAGTAAAAAGTAGTTTGAACCTGAAATTACCTCCTCTAGCCAATTTACATAGGTAACTGCCACTAGGCTTGCGCTCAGGCAAAAGTCTAAACATTTATTCTCTAGAGAAAATAAAATAAAAACCATCTGGACGGAGAAACAGTAGGCTAAGTTTAAGAGAGGACTACTAAACTGCAAATAGGAAGACTGAGTGAATTTATGCACAGTAAACACTGAAACTTCAGCTCCCTTAGCCCAGTGGGCTCCTAGGACCCTGGCAGCCTATCTGTTTCCTTCCAAGCCTGTGACTGCAACACTCTTCACATGTTCTTCTTTGGCAAAACTAAATAGCCCAAGAGAAATAGCCAGAGATATTCATGCTGAAATTTACATTAAAAATGCCCGTACAGATGATCTTAGTGTGAAGCTCAAAGTCAAAATTCACCAATACACTGAAAACTTCTAAAAATAGGCTGTCATTCCTTCAACTCTTAATCATAAGGAGATGAAACATTGCCAAATAGCTGAAAGCCTAGCTTATCTGCTCTATATTTATGTCTACTCATATTCATCCACATTCTTTTTCATTACTGTCTAGTGTTCCAGTATATGAATATATGGTAATTTTCTTTTCTTTTCTTTTCTTTTCATTTTTTTATTGCATTTTAGGTTTTGGGGTACATGTGAAGAACATACAATATTGTTGAATAGGTACACACGTGGCAGTGTAATTTGTTGCCTTCCTCCCCTTCACCTATATCTGGCATTTCTCCCCATGCTATCTCCCCCCAA
>CAUYQU010075133.1:0-16498 GCA_963574635.1 Cheracebus regulus
GTTTTTTTTTTGTTTTTTTTTTTTTTGTTTCTTGTTGTTGTGGGGTGTGGGTGTGGGTGTGGGGGGGGGTGGGTGGGAGAGAGAGAGAGAGAGAGAGAGAGAGAGAGAGAGAGAGAGAGAGAGAATTGGATTGAAACATGATATAATATAAAGCTTACATAAATACACACACTCATACACACACATATATAGGCATACAACACACACACACATACACACACACATACATGCACACACCACCACCCCCATAGACTCATTGTTAAAGGCACCTTAAGAGAAGATTGAGAAGATCTGATTCAATCTCCTTCCTTTGCAGTGGAGAAAATCAACCCTGGGTGGGCACAAGGGCACAAGGGATTTCTTCCCTGTGCTTCCACAGGGAGGGAGAGCCTGTCACCATTGGTACCCCAAACTCCAGCCCCTCAGTGCTGTGATTTTCCCAGCACTGCATCCCAGGAACCCACATTTTCTATAAATGTGCCCAAGTTTTCAAGAGGTTACTCCTGAGGTCAAAGGAAATGGCCATCTGGGATAAGGCAGACTCTTATAAGGAAGAAAGTTCCTCTCATTCTGAGATTTTCCTCTATCTGCCTCATGGAGGTCAAGAAAAAGTCAAGGGAAAGCTCCCATGACTTGACTCCTAAGTCTCCACATCCAAGAATGCCGTGTAAGTTTAAATAAATCAGGCTGTAGGCAGCAATTCAGACAGGCTCTCCCACATGTTCTATGATTTTTTTCTCCTAGTGGATACCATCAGCTGTCTTGTTGCTAAGAGACCAGAGTGGGTGGGAAAGGCCAACAGCCGAATTTTTCAAACTTATCTGCAAAACCGGTTTTGCCTTTGCTTTCTTCAGGAGTTCTACTTCCTTAAGAACAGGATATTACAACTGGGCAGATGGAGAGAGTGAGACTACATTTTTCGAGAAATGGACTGAGCTTTTCCTGGACATTTGATGTCATCCAGCAGAGTCCTGGGAGCTGCCAATTACGGGTCTGATGCAATGTTTGGGAAAGAGCCGCAGAGTACACATGACTCAACAAAATATTACGATTTGCATTCCTATCTCTTGGGAAGTTGCACTTATCAGCATCAACAAGTACCATGTGGTCAGCGAGAGTGCTGGGCTGAGTTTGTCATTGGAGAATTAAAAAGGAATTTTTAAAAAGCCAAAAGGGGTTGTAGGGAGGTGAGTGTTTGAATCACTCCGGGACTTTCCTTTCGGGTTACATTCCAATCAGACAGACCTAAACCTGGCAGAGTCATAGCATTGCTCAATGTCAGAAACATTCGCCTGGAATGCGGGGATGTGTGAACTTGGACACCCCGTGCAGCTTCCCTGTGTGGCCCAGCATGCTGAATCCACCATAAACACACCATCAGGGGAGCAGAGGCAAAGCCCAGAGCCAGGGTTAGCAGGGAAGTGGCACATTTCGTATAAAGGAAGACACAAAAGGTGAGACTCTCAGCAGCACTCCCTCTCCAAGGCCTTTGTACAGGTTCACAATGCACACTGATGAGCCAAGCAGAGATGGAAAATGAGCTGGTGCATTTTTTCGCCCTTAGAAGAAAGCACGAATGTGAATTAACTTCCTCCTTTTCTGGGTTTCTACTTGGCAGTCTGAGACATTTAAAAAAAAAATCCCTATTTCTAAAGAAGACTAAAACTCAAAAAGTGGATATATATGGACATCAAATTCCCCATCCTGCCCCTGTCCAGGGACCTCTTCCACCCAAGCTAAGATAGTCGGGGTAGTAAATCCTTGTCACACTAGTATAAATGAGAACATAACTCAGCATACCCAAAAGCTCATTTAGACTTTGCAGCTTGTTCCTGAGCTCAGTGTCCCAGCCAGCAGAGAAGTGATCATTGGCAGAGCATTCTGGGTAACCATATGCAAATCACATCACCCCCCCACCCCGCCGCCCCAGTACAGAAGAAAGAAAGGCATCACAGCCAATCTGCCATCAACAGCAGAAAATAATGGCACAGGGCGCGATGTTTGCGAGGGTCAGGGATACACAGATTCTAAAAAGTAAAAACAGCCAAGCTAAATCAAATGCACAGTATAAACAGGAAGGCAGTAACAATGTGATGGCTTTGTTGTATTTAATTGTCACAACAACCAATGGGATATATACAATAGCTTTTCCCATTCACCACTCCAATGATGAACCAGTCAAAACAGTGTTGGCAGTACCTATCACACAGAAGGTGAAAACTTACTGCTAAAACAGTGATGATTACTCATGCCAGCTGTCAGAGATGATGCAGTCTTTCACATAGGACAGCAATTAGCTGAAATAATCCCAAACCACTGTTGCCCTTAATGCCTAATTGCCTATCTGGGTTTGTGGTTTTGTCTACCAAAAAGACACATAAAGTAGCAAGTGAAAGGGCTTTCCAACGAAGATTCTAGGGTGAGGGCGAGGGTGTCTTTTTGGAAAACTGACAGGTGCACAAAAAATCAGAGAGCCAAACTGAGGGAGACCAAAGGGACTGTGTTCAAAATTGAGTGTACTGCCCTTTAAACTCTAGAATTAGGGAGGAGGTAGAGGGAGGTGGGGACAGAGGACAGGATCACAGTAACTCTGAGCTCAGAGCCGATCATAGTATGGTTTTGGTTATGAACTGACTGGGTGGCATTAATGTTTTATTTATGGTGGCAACACAATGTAGTGTCATAGATATCAGCAGCCTTAGTTCTCCATCACAATCTGATAACTCTCATTATGTAACATCAGGCTAGTCACTTCTTCCTCATGAAACAAAAGAGCGGAACCCAAGATTACACTTAAAGCCAGGGTTATGATTCCGACAAAGGCATTTTATATGTTATCTCTTAGAAGACAGAGTACAATTAGAGTATATGGCAATAGATAAAACAATGAGTCACATGGAAATCTAGATTTGGATTTTGAGAAGGTAGTAAAAGAGTGTGTCAAATTCTCCTTTGTGGCCAGGCATGGTGGCTCTCGTCTGTAATCCCAGCACTTTAGGAGGCCGAGGTAGGCGGATCACCTGAGGTCAGGAGTTCAAGACTAGCCTGGCCAACATAGTGAAACCCTGTCTCTACTAAAAATACAAAAATTAGCAGGGTATGATGGCGGGAGCCTGTAATCCCAGCTTCTTGGGAGGCTGAGGCAGGAAAATCACTTGAACCCGGGAGGTGGAGATTGCAGTGAGCTGAGATTGTGCCACTGCAGACACAGTGAGACTCTGTCTCAAAAAAAAAAAAAAAAGAAAGAAAGAAAGAAATTTCTCTTTACATTGTGCAGGACATGCAGAAGAATGTCGTCCTTACAGTGGATGTCCCTTAAATAGGGGCGTGCTTTGACATGTGTCCAATATAATGGTAATCACCGTCAGGTTAAAATCTAACAATGTCTACTGAGCTTTTAGGAAAATTGCCACTAGAAACTTGTCAGCATTATATTGCTAGCATCAAGCACAGTGCAAATGTGTTGAATAAATGTTTGCTGAGTCAATAGGTGGCTCAATGAAACTTAGTTTTGAGTTGAGTTAAAGGAGATATTTCTCCAGTGAATATTTGGGATTTTCTTTCCTATGGGACAGACAGCGCAAGCAGGTCAATTAGTCAGGGCCATGACTTTCAACCTCACAATCTTGCCCCTCCTCCTATATTTCCTACATTGGTTAACTCTGCTCCTGTTTATAAAATGCCCTCCCCTCACATTTGCCTAGTAAATTCCTAATTTTGAAATTTTTCTCAGATGTCTTCTCCTCTGAAAGCCTATCCCTGCCAAAGCCTTGAGGATAACTGATCACTTCCTCGTTTGTGCCCGCACTGATACAAAGAACACAGTGCCTGGCAGATAGCGTTACCTCTATACATTTTGATTAATGAGCAGATGAATAAATGAATGGCCTGTAAGAATGCTGACAATTGAGGTAAATCAATCAATAGCAATTAGGTGCCTACTTGGTGTAAGGCATTGTGCCTCTGCCTTTTGTTAGAATCGCATATCACAATAAACGTCTTGAGGTGGAGAGGTAAAGAATCTATAAAATGAAACTCCTTGTAGCTTTTGCTATGCCTCAATAATCCCCACAATCCCCTTGGATTGGCACTAATTACTAATATTCTCCAAAACTGAGGAACCAAAGGAAGCATTAATGCTAATATTATCCCTTAAATATTACTCATTGCAAAGCGCTGTGTTCAACACCATCTCTGAAGGGCTTCCACCCATTCTCAAAAGAAGAAAAGAAAGCAGAAGCAACTGCCTTCCTCCTCTGAAATAGCATTTGTCATTTTCACAAGTGTCTTTGACTCATGCCATTTGTCATTCAGGCACATATTTCCTCCTGGGTCTGTACTCTTTCCCCTTGAATGGGGAAGGATCATTCTGGCTACAGGCGTCAAGTCCTTCAGGAGAGAGATCTGGTTTGAGGCAATGTCTTCCAAAGCAGGAGCATAAGAACTAGAGCTAAAAGCTTTGGTCACACGGAAATGTTAGAATGTCAAGAGGATTCCCACCATTTTCTAAATTCAGTAGGCATCTGGATTTGTTAGTATCTAACCCAGGCCCAAAAGTCATGGAAAAACAAGATTGTGGAGCCCATTCGACCGTTCTCTCTAGCCAGCATTTTATTTTCATCACAAAAGTTTCAGGAACACTCAACTCGTGGATCATTCATAGTGTTGGTGAGGAAGTCTGTACCTTTGGACATGTATGTTTCAAAACCCTAATACAATGTCTAGAAGGGTACACAGAGAACTCTTCACTGTGGTTATCTTTAGAGAGACAAAAGAATTTAGAAGAGTTATAAAGAGGAATTTTTGCTATTTTCTCTAATGTTCCTGTATAGCTTGATTTTTTTGTACCATGAGTACCTTGGAAATTTTAAAATAGTAATACATTTGTCAAAATGAGAACATAGGATGAGTTTGGGCCAGCTCCCTTATACTACTAACTCTAATTTTCCCACCTTTGTCATGGAGCCTCTTGGTGCATGAATTCAGTCTCTTGTTCTTCAGCATTTACCAGGTCACTCGGGAGGGATTCAAGGGCTCACAGGGAAGAGACGAGACTAAAACTGGTCCCAGCACTGGCTGAGCCATTTCCTTGCACAATCTCATTTTCATCCTCCTAAAATTCCCACATAAGTACTAATGGCTACAGAAAGCTGAACATCCAAATCATATGACTGATTTTCAGATTTTCTTCCATCTATAAATGAGTTCTATACATGTCCTTCTATTTTACAACCTGCTTTTTGCATTTACCTGTACATCGTAACCGTCTTTTTAAGTAAATGAATTTCATTACTGTGGTCATTCTTGATGGTTGCCTAGCATTTATTTATATGCATGTGCTGAAATCTACTCAGCCAAGTCCTTAACACATTTTGAAGATAAGAAAATGAAGTTCAGAGAATTTAGTGAGGTACTCAGGGCCATACAGCTGGCGAGTAAGAGCAGGAATTAGAATCCTGGTCTGCCAGGGGTCTGGATCCCACTCTTACAGCTGTGCTCCACATTCTGTTCCAAGGACCCCAGTCCTCCCGCTTCTCCTGGGAGCCCTGGCCAATCGTTGGGTCCATCCTGGCACCTCCTCCTATCTGTTCTTCCATCAGAAGCAGTCACTCTTTTCAGATGAGCAAAAAATGAAAATGCAAAGCTCATGCATTTTACTTCGCCTGTGGCTCCCCCAGTGTGACTGGCAACTTCTCACTGCCAGATTATGGTAGAATATAATCAGCCACGTTTTACTGCCAAATTACAAGGCTTATTCTCGGACTTCCTCATAGTCATCCACCTGTCTGCTCAATAATAAGTTCACTGAAGTCCAAAAAAAACAAGACAAAGCACAACCAGAGAATAGAGGAGACATGGCCAGTATGAAAATGTCTGGGGGTTTTAGTCAAAGTGGTTCCAGAATGAGTCAGCAGGGAGATATGGATGACAGGAAAACAGATTTCCACTTTTACAACGTTGAAATAACTCAAGTGCCAGGAATACGGAAAGTCATCATCCCCTTGAATGTAGGACTAGGACAAGTTCCTTAGCCTCTCTGAGCCTGCTTCTCATCTAGAGAATAGGAATCGTGATAAAAGCACGCATGTAAATTGCCTCAGAGTGCCTAACCCATAGCAAGCACTCCAAAAACAAAGCTAGTTTTATCACTCTCTCAATGATTCTAAAGCAAATGCTATTACATGCTTTACTTTACAAATTATGAAACTCAGGTGATGAAGCTAAGTGGCAGAAAATAGACTAAAACCAAGTCTACCCGATTTTGAAGTCCATTTTCATAACCACCAAGTTATTACTTCCTCCCTTGATAGAAAAATTAGAACAAGAAAATCCCTCATAATCTCGTGACCCTGAGATAAATACTTTTACTCTTTTAAACACTTTCAGATTTCTCTTCCATACATAAATGAATACTATTATTCAAAATTGGAGATGATGCATTACATTCTATTTTATAACCTGGTTTTTACATTTACTATTACATTGTAACCATCTTTTTAGATCAATAAATGTTCATTCCCATAGCCATTCCTGATGGCCATTAGTTCATATGGATAAGTTGTAATCTGTTCAGTCAATTCTCTGTCACTGGACATTTGTTCACAACGTAATCAATACTGCAGTGAAAATTCTTGTTAAGTATTTGTCTTAGTTAGTATAGGTTAAGATGATGTAGATACATTGGCGCTTGTTCTAAACTAGCAATTGGGTGGATGATGAGAGTTTAAGACTCATTATATGAGAAAAATTGTGGAGAAACTGGCATCCTCCTCTCTGGAAAAGTGAGAGTCCATAAGCTGAAGTGGTGACATAACAGCTGCCCTGAAATGGACAGGAAGGTGTTGGTGACACAGTGACTAGACTTTTTCCAAAGGCTCTGAGCAAATAGGACTACAAGGCAGCAGACTTCTGATGAAAAGCATTTTCTCACAGATTCAATTGTCAAAGGGCAGATTTATCTGCCTGAGAAGTGATAAATGCTCCAGGATTCAAGAAACTCAATTATATGCTGACGTGCCCACTGTGCAGGTATGTTCAAGAAGAAAGCAATCAGTCTTAATTCTTACTATTGCCTGAATTTTAAGTATCTAAGCTTTATCTTAACTTCCTGACTTGCAATGAAAGTCAGGAACCTACTAAACACCAAGCACCTCACAACACTATTTTGCTTCATTCATTTACAGACACTTTTATAAAGAATGAGGCACAAGAAGGTAACCTAACTTATTTCAATGAACACAGCTAGTAAGTCTTGAGAACATAAACCTATATATTTTTGGCACCAAAGCCCATGCAGTTTGGTCCAGTAATTTAAAGCATGGATTTTAGAGGATAACAGACTCAGGTCAATAGTAATCCTTCACTTGCTGGCTGGGTGACCTTGAGCAAGTGATTCAGGCTCTCTGAACCACAGTGTCTCATCAGTGGCTGCAGAATAATAACACTCCCTAGTATGGCTATGAAGGCTGAAGGAGCTGACTCATGTAAAATGCTCATTATAGTGCCTAGCACAGATGAAGCACTCAATAAATGTTAGGCAACATTAGCTAGTTGGCATGTGCTGAGAGGTTTGGGAGAAGAAAATTGAGGGTTGCACACTTGGTACCATAATGTGTTCATCCTTCTCTAAAATGAGTTCATCTGTGTGTATCCATGAAGATTTTAAGTGCGCTAGCTTCCAGAATAAAAATCTTGAACATGGACTTACCCATGACATTCATTTGTTCACGGCTGGGCACTGGGCTAGGTGCCATGACTATGAAATGAATAAGCAAGACAATGATGGTGTCTTCCTTTGTGGAGCTTCCAGCTTCCTGGAGAAGACAGATCTTAACACATGGCAATGATGAAGGATGGGAAGGCTACCATAGGTGAAAAGAGGGATGCTATTTGCAGGGCTCCTCACTTTGTCAAGGGGAGTCAAAGTAGGCTTCATAAGTAGGCGATATCTAAGCTAGGCCCTACAGGAAGAAGAGGTAGAACAGAGAACAAGGTGCTGGGTGAACAGAATTACTTAAGGATCAAGCACAAAAAGGAGAGAGGTCATGGAGCAAGTCTGGAAAGTTCATCAGGAGCCCCTTTTACAACAAGTACAGTTTACTGTGCGGGGAATGGGGACTCATGGGGTAGAGGCTTAAGCAAAGAAGTAATATGAAGAGACAAGCATTTAGAGAGCTCACATGGGTGTAAGAATGGATAAAGGGAGCAAACTTGGAGGCAGAGGCTTCCGGAAAATAGTGGTAACCTCAAAAGGAGAGTGGCAATGGGACCCAGAAAGTGGTCAGATGGGGGAAACCATTAGGAGCAGTGTCGGCCAAGCGCATTCATTCCGGATGTAAACCTAGAGCACCTGCGTCAACGGGGTTTACTGTCTGGGTTCTGCGTGGGGCTTAACATGGTAACTTGCACTAGGGTTTTAAAAAGCCAAACAAAGAAAGATTTTGGTGTCAGACTTTTTCAACTCTCCTTCTCTGGTTATGCATGTTTAAATCAGAGAAATTAAGAAAATCCTTTGGTAAGCAAAGCAGAATGATTTCTAGCCTCTGGCTCCAAAGGTGTGCTTCTCCTGATCCCCAGCCTCGAGTCAACTCAGAGGATGGAGAGGATGAGGGAGCTGGAAGAATCAGGAAAACCAGTTCTTAATAATAATAGGTCGCCTCTGTATAATAACAGCTTCTGGCTTACAGAATACTTTCACAGACATTATCTCATTTGATTCTCACAGTAAATGGGACTGTGGGGAGGTCAGTGGGGAGAAATAGGGCAATTAGCATTAGCCCCACCCTTTCAAATATGAACACTTGTGGCTCAGAGAGAAAAGTGATTTGCCCAAGATTATAAAACTGGTGAGTAGTGGGGCTGGGAATGCAAGTTTTATGACTCTCAGTTCAGTGCCTCAGCTCCCTGTGTTATAGCTATTTTGCAGGAATGAGAGTGGTTCATTACGTCTACTGAGAAAGATAGCATATATGTACCTATTAACTCCTAAGAACAGAAAAGCCAAGGCTAGAAGAGGATCTCTGAGAAGATGAGGTAAAAAACAGAACAGTCTTGAATGGAGTAGGCGGAGGATACTCATAAAAAGAGTGCACATACTCAGTGCATGCCCACTCTGGGGTGCACTGGATGTACTAGAGGCAGAAAAACACTAACACTTGTCTGAATCCAAGGAGATCACATTAGGTGGGGAGTGGAGTGGAGAAGGAAGAGTAAGCACTCCACATAAGAATCTGGGGGCCTCCGGTCGACGAGTCCTTCAGCCGAGTCTGAAGGCCCATCGAAAAGTCAGGAAGCAAAAACAAATTCCACAGCTTCACCAACTCTGAGTAGGACCATTCAGGTAAAGGGACCTCACTCTGATGCCTGTTCATGTCATCAAAGAGTTGATCAGAAAAAAGACCTGAGACTGTGTGTCTGGACAATTCAGTGAAATCCTCAAAGCGAAATCCTGGCCCATGTGGCCCTGCTAAGACTAGGGTCTGGCAGCTGCTCAGGAGGTTGTGAAAGGGTCTAGTTTCAAGAGCAGTTGAGCTCTGCCCTGCAGCCCTGGAGAACCACGGAAAGTAATTTTGCAGGAATGATCCACAAAGGCCAACCAAGAAGAAGGAAGAAGAAAACTGTTCCCAGAATCCTGCTGGAGACCTCTGTTAAAATGGCCCTGCCATCTACATCTGGAAAGGTGAGAATGAGGGCACACAGACCCAAACCGAAGGCACTCTTGGTCCTTCCTGTACATCACTGTACCCCAAATTTTCTGCAAAGTCCTTTATGTTTAGCAACATTCCATTCTTACAACAACCCTACATTATATTAAGAAAACTGAGACCCAGAGTAGATGTGGTCTCTGCTTGGGGTCCCATAAGAAGTAAACTACAGAACTGTGATTTCCCAGGAGGTCTCATAGCTCAGAGCCCATGTTCCTTCTACTCCTCACAAAGTCTTGTGAGTTTATGTGCTTGAAATAACACTGGAGGGAGAGAAGAGGAAAGGAGCATGGAGCACAGTGGAAATTGTGTCTTAAGCCACCACCCTGACTCACTACCTTAATTCAGTAGGGAATCGCAGCTGAAGTGTCTGCCTTGAAAGAGTGGGGGTTTCTAGAATAGCAGTGCTTATGAAGGGGAATCCAGGCTGCCAGTGACTGAGGCATGATTCAGCATGGTGACTTCCAGATCAAAGAGGAAGCCTTAACCAACAACAGCCCCAGATGCAAGAAGAATGGTGCCCATGCTATCTGACAATTCTGAGACCCACTGTGGCTCCCTGCTTCCATCTCCAGCCTCGTTTTAAACCAAGATGCAAATGACTGCAGTCTTGTTTTAGGATGCCATATCAGGAGCCCCATGTGGGCTCTGGCCTTTGCTCCTGAGTTGGTCCCCATTGGGAATGTTCTTGCTTTCCTCTCTGCCTAACTCTGAGCCATATTTCAAAGATGACCCCCTCAAGTCCCTTTTGTTCGATCAGATTTGTTTAACCTAATCTGCTTACTCATGGACTCATCATATCATTCATTTAGCCGATATTTGCTAAACACCTTCTATTCCTTGGTTCTGTGGCAGATATTGGGATGCAGCATTTAAAAGAAAGCTCAGCTCAATCCAGCAAGTGTTTATGATGGTCACCTGGTGTGTCCATCCCTGTTCTAGTCCCCATGAAGAAGGCAGAAAATCATCGTCCAGAGAAGACCTGACCTGCACATACTCATCTCCTGTCCTCATTGCCATATATGAAAATGGAATACATGACAATAAAGGAGGAAAAGAGGAACAATAAAAGCTTGGAAGATGCCTCCTTGTTAAAAGAATGTTTAACTTCTCTGGGATATGGAGGGGTCAGAAAGGTTTCTAAAAGCAGGTTGCAATCCAGATGTGTTTGGAATGATGAGTGAGATGAAAGAACAGCTGGAGTCAAGAAACCTGGGTTCTGGTGCATACTCTGCCTCTGTGCTGACTTGGAGCAAGTCATCTCATCTCTTTGGATCTCACAAGGGAGTTGGAACGGCACAATGGCCAAGGTCTCTCTTGCCTGAGCTCTGATCTTCACATTGATTGACTTCATATTAACTTCACATTGCTCATCTTGTATCTCCAGGCTTCTATTTCCTTGTCTGTAAAATGAAGATGCTAATAACCAAACCTTGAGACTCTAGAAGATTCAACAGGAGAATACAGAAATACAAACATGCTGAGCCCTGGGAAAGGATGAGTAGGTGCAGATCATGTCTCCCCGGATGATGCTCCTCTGCCTTCATCGTGGGGTCTAGAACAAGGATGGACACCCAGATAAGCATCATCAAGATGTGCTGGGTTGAGATGAGCTTTCCTTTTCACACATACAACACACGCACTCACAGACATACAGTTATTATCCTCTCATCTCAGAATACTCTCCTCCTTCATTTCCATCAAAGCACTGAACTCCTCAGTCTAACCGCTGCTCCACCAGCAGCACCAGCAAAATTGCTCCCAGGCCCCTCCCTCACTCTCCTTTCTGGGCTCTTACGTTGCATACACGCTGAGCACAAGGCTTTGGGGGAAGCCAGAATTGAGATTAAATCGTTCCTAACTGTATGATTTAAACTCACTGGGCCTCAGTTTTCTCACCCATAAGGTAGTGGAAAGAACATACCTACGTTATGGGATTCTTTTGAGAATTAAGTAAGACAATCCATGAAAAGTGTGTGGCAGAGTGCCTACACACGGTAAGTGCCTGAAGCACATTAGTTGCTGCTATTCCTACTCTGTCAATCACTCGTAGTATGAGTTTGACCAAGTGACTTCACCTCTCTATGCTCCTATTTCTTAGGATTGCTATGAGAATTGGGTAAATTAAAGTATATAAAACAGTCCCTGGCATATATAAGCACTACAGTGTGACCTATAATTGTCATTATTTTTATTACTACCTTTTGTACCCAACTTACTTTTATACTCCTATTATTTCAAGAAGACCTTTTTATGTCATTGAATTTAGAACAATGGCTTCAAATTCTTAAATTCTCTTCCCATGGAGAAGTAGAGTCTATATTCCCTCTCCTGAATCTGGGCAGGTTTATGATAGCTTTGACTAATAGAGTAGAACATAAATGATACTGTGTGACTTTAAAAGCTGGGTGATAGAAGGTCATGTTCTTCTGCCTTGTTTGCTGGAACACTTCCTTTTGGAACTCTAAACAACCGTGTGAGAAGTATGACCATCTTGAAGCCACCATGCTTGAAGAAAGCTCGAGCCACATCTAAGGGCCATCTGCAGGTACCTAGTAGCCAGTTCCAACTGATCACAGGCTTCCAGTTAACCTAGTTGAGAAATTCCACCCCTCAGTTATTTAAACAATCCCCAGCCATTCAAGCCTTCCTAGCTGAGGCCCCAGAGAGCATGCAGCACAGACAGGCTATCCTTGCTGTGCTTTGTCCAAATCCATGGAATCCTGAAGAATCTGTGAGCATCATACATGGTGTTGTTTTATACCATTAAGGCTGGGGTGGTTTATTTTACAGCAACAGAGTGGTAAACCCATGATCTATCAGAGACTTCATCAAGATTTCTAGAGACCAGTTTGATCTCTGTCCATGTTCCAGCTTTCTCAAGGACTTTCTCAGAATCTCTCTTCTACTCTGTAGGAGTCTCAGTCACACCCCTCACTATTTCATCTCTCAATGTTTTATGGGCATCCCAATGGGCTCCATGCCTATTTGCAAAATCTTCATCTGCATTCAATGAGTTCTCAGGTCAGATCATGTTTTCTATTTTACAGATGCTAAAGCAGAGGCTAACAACAATTAACTGACTTGTCCAATGTCATCCAGGTGTTTTGTAGGATGCTTGACTCCCCCTCCAGTGCTTTTTCTACTACAATCTGTCACAAGCACAGGGATAAAAATTGTCAAATCTCTATATTCTGGGTCTGAATTGGGAAAAAAAAAATCATCCTGGAGCCAGAGGGATTACCAACTCCTTGAACAACTCTAAGCTTCATTTCTTTATAAGCCCTACAGAACTGTCACCTAGCCTGCCTCTGCAGAAACAACCTCTTAGTGGCTTAACTAGAATGACAGTCAAGCATTTGCTTCAGAATAAAATGCTGCAATTCCTCTTAGGTAATAGGGGCATGGGTGCTTACTTGTGTGTATAAAGCATTTTAGCTAATATTGCCAGTCACCACAGTACCTAGAAGTCCTAAGGCCTGCCCAGCCAGCCACTGTCCCCCTCATTCTTTCCCATTCCCCAGGGCCAAAACACAATGAAGATTTGTAATTATGTACTAGTAAAATCGCACTTCAAATACACACACAATTCTTTTTAAAGCCCTTATTTGTAACACTGCCAATTTCCAGGGCATAAACATTTTCACCATGTTAATTTCATGTTAGCAACATGAGGAGTTGGGAAGATGTGAGCATAGTCAGCTCTTATGAACCGGTGAGTCAGTTTCAGTGCACCAATGAGCCTCACTTCTCACTTTGTTGAAACATAACCACAGAGTCAAGCTGCCACACTGGTTTTGTCTCTTTACTAGTTTGCCTTCTGCAATTTCTCCCCAAAGACCAGTGTTCAGGGAATAATTTATTCTCAGTACATTGAAGGAGCCATTTTCAGCTAGAACACAACTTGCACAAGATTAGGACATTTGGCTGGTGTAGTTATTGCTTGTTCATTCATGCACTATTTTTATGGGACTTAAAGATTTTGATAATTAAAAAAAAAAAACTCTTGTATTAGCAGAACTTAATACTCTGCATTTTGGTTTGGAAGCCTAGCATCTACTCAGCCTTTGAGCCCCTAAGATGTACAGTTCTATCTGAAATCCCAATGTAAAGAAATGTAGAATGATAAAATCTTTAGAAAAGTACCTACACTAATTCAATATATGCTATGTGCTAGACAGTGTTCTACACACTCATGGCAATACAACCATGATTAAAATAAAGTCTCTTGAATAGTGAACTTTGATTCCAGTGGAGGAGATAGTTGATAAACAAGTCAACAGGAAAATGAACAAGATAAAGTCATGTAGTGTCAAATGTTGAAAAAAGTAAAAAAGGGTGAGGTGATAGAGAAAGTGTCGTATGACTTTAGATTAGATAGCCAAGGACAGCCTCTCTGAAAAGGTGACATCCAAGCTGAGACTTGAATGGCAAGGAAGACCCAGCCAGGCCAAGAGCAAAGGGAGGAAAGAGCTTGGTATGTTGAATGTGGTTTTGATTTGCATTTCTCTAATGACCAGTGATGATGAGCATTTTTTCATGTTTGTTGGCCTCATAAATATCTTCTTTTGAAAAGTGTCTGTTCATATCCTTCACCCATTTTTGAATGGGTTTGTTTGTTTTTTTTCTTGTAAATTTGTTTTATTCATGTTTAGATCCTCACAGCCTAGTACAACATCTGGGAAAACAGTGGTACCCAATACCGCTTTACTGAATCATCAGTGTTAGCTGGCTTTGTTAAATTCATGACCTGGTCCTTGTTTTTTTATTTATTTGTTCATTTTCATAAGCCAGACTGGGCAAGAATTACCATACCCACAGGTGGATGCTCGCATTTCATCCTGAGAGCATAATAACTTAGTATAAATTTTGAACTCTCATTACATACAAAGGGCTCTAAAGGTTTGTGAGTCACAGATACCTTTGTGCACTAGAGAAATGGAAGTCACATCCACTGAGAGCCTGAGAGATTTAAAAACCCTGGAAGTAGAGGAAACTTCTAATTCCGACAAAATTGGAGTAACAGGGATCTGACTTCTCACCTAACAAAAAAAAAAAAAGACAAAATATGAACAATAGTTTGGAAAACACTTGACATAAGGCAACAAAGGACAATAACACATACCTGAGGCATGGTATGGAAATATAAAGAATATTGACCAAAGAGGCAAAGGTTGGGGTTCTAGCTCAGGAGAGTCCTATGACTGCCCCAGATGACCACCTCGAGAATTTTTCCAGGTCTCAGCACAGGGAGGGGGATCTAGGCAGAGCCCAGCTGGCAGGCTGAGTTGGGGAGATGAAGGTGAGTCTAGGTAGAACACTGTAGCAGGAGCTCACAAAACCCAGAACCAGACAGGAAAGAGCTGCACAAAGAACAGCAGAAGTCTGCACTACATACCTATTAGAACAGCTAACATGGAAAAGACTGACCATGAGTTGCAAAATAATTATGCAGAGCAAAAGAAGCCACATGCTAAAGAGTATATAATGGTTAATTCTTTGTATACAAAATTCTAGGAAATGAAAACTAATATCACAGCAACAGAAAGCAGATCATTGGTGCCTTGGGGACAAGGGACAGGATGGTTAATAGGGACAGTCTAGAAGAAAGGATTATAAAGGGGCACAAGAAAATTTTGGGAGTTATTGGCATGTTTATTATCTTAATTTCATAGATGTAGATATATGTCAAAACTTAACCAAACTACACACTTTAAATATAAGCAACGTATTATATGTCAATTATACCTAAATAAAGTTGTTTGTTTTATGAAAACCTGGGATTAAAGATCATAGGAACATAGCTGTCAATTATAATAAAAGCTTCTTTTTTTGTGTTTTGAGACAGAGTCTCTCTCTGTTGTGCAGGCTGGAGTACAGTGGCATGACTTTGGCTCACGACAACCTCTGCCTCCCGGGTTTAAATGATTCCCCTGCCTCAGTCTCCCCAGTAGCTGGGATTACAGGCACATGCCACCATGCCCAGCTAATTTTTTGTGTTTTTAGTAGAGATAGCATTTCACCGTGTTGGCAGGCTGGTCTCGAACTCCAGACCTCAAGTGATCTGCCCTCCCAAAGTGCTGGGATTACAGGCATGAGCCACTGCACCTGGCCTATAATGAAATCTTCTTAGTCTTGTGTCAAATGGGCTTCTGTACTATCCCAGAAACAGTCACACTCAGGCATCTGCTGGGGCTTTCCCAGTAGTGATTGCTGTGGAAAAAAAGAGTATCTATCTATATTAATTGAGGAAGAAAAAGACCTGGGTTCTAGCTCAGACTATCCTTTTATACACTGTGTCACTTCACGTAGAACTGTTCCAAAACATGACTGGGAAGGAACCAAGCTCTTATTTTTAAAAGTAAGAGGAAATAATGGAGAGCACAAGTTTGCAAACCAGACACACCTGGATTTGTTTTCCTACCTCGTCCCTGAAGAGCGACACTCATAGACGAGTGCAGGAAGCCCAAGTGTATGGTGATAAATTTTTACGCACTGAAATTCTCTCCTGAGCTGCCAACATCCAGATCAAAAATCAGAACGTTATCAGGCTCCCCCCAGGAGCATCCTCTCATGTTCCATTTCAATCACTACATACATCAAACAAACCTTGTAAGGCTGGTTGCCTTGCTGGGAGCTCGGACGCACCCCACCCCCCCTTTTTCCCTTTTACAAGCCCCGAGCAAGCTCAGACATGCTCAGGCATGTTCCCCTCTCCCTTGCTCGCACAGCCTGGTCTTCTCTTAAAGAGCCCAGTATGCAAACAAGGTGCTGCAACCATAGCTTCTTAATAA
>CAUYQU010075134.1:0-14295 GCA_963574635.1 Cheracebus regulus
TTCTCAGAGACCATCAAAGCAAGAAAAGAGTGAAGTGAAATATTTTGTGCTGAGAGAGAATAAACACCAATCTCAATAGTGTATCCTGTAAAATTATCCTTTAAAAGTGAAGGAGAAATAGACATTCTCAGACAAACAAGAATTGAAGGAATTTGTTCCAAGAACCCCAAGGATACAAAAATTCACACATACTCAAGTCATGCAGTCAGCCTTGTGGAACCTGCAGATACAAAATGTTGGTCCTCCATATGTAGAGATTTTGTGTCCTGTACTTTCAGTCTACATTTGGTTGCAGATATAGTACCTGTTGATATGGAGAACCTACTATATTTATTAAAAACTATCTAGGTCTAAGTGGACTCAAGCAGTTCAAACCTGTGTTGTTCATGAGTCAACTGAAATTAACAGGCTAAGCGATGAGCCAAAATAGAATCATGCTCAATTAAAACCACAGAAGGCAGCAAATAGTGGAAAATAAAAATAGAAACACATAATAAGGGCAATGAAGAAAAAAGCATAACTCTTAGGTGTTATTCCAACTATGTCAATACTCACTTTAAATGTCAATTGTCTAAATACAACAATGAAAAGACAAAGACTATCAGATAAAAAACAAGACCCCATTATATGTTGTCTACTAGAAAACCACTTTGAATACCAAAATATAAACAGATTAAAAGCAAAGGGATAGAGAAAGATACACCATGCTGAAACTATCTTAAGAAAGCTGGAACAACTATATTAATTACAAACAAAGCAAACTTTACAGTAAGGGAAATTATCAGGAATAAAGAGGGGCATTATGATATAATGATAAAGTAGCCAATTCTCCAAGAAAATGTAACAATTTAAAATAGGTAATTACATAAAAGCAAAAGCAGATTAGTAGTTTCTAGGAGTTGGGGGAAAAGGGTAAAAGGGAATGGGAATGCAGAGTGGCTGCTTAATTGCTACAGTTTAATTTTGCAGTGATGAAATGTCTTGGAACTAGATAGCAGTCATGGATGAACATTGGAAACATACTTAATTCTACTAAATGTGTGCTTTAACAAAGTGTGTAGTTCACTGTACGCCATGTGAATTTTACCTCAATTAAATGAGGAGACAACAGAAATATTCATTTTCAGAATATTACTTATTGAATAATTACTATTAAACTAGTAACTGCCTGACACTAGTTCTGTCTCCCCTCAGCTTTTGTCCAAGGAAGACAATAATTGGCTGATTGTAGAATAGTTTCTCTTCCAATCACTGACTTGTCCTCATAATCCTTCTCAGTATGGTACACCAAGAAGTCACCACCAAGAGAAGCCAAAACAGAAACAATCTGAGTCTGTGCTAAGATGACCTTTACCAATATTCACCTTCAATACTACTTCATTTGCTTGCTAATACCTGGAATTCCACAATCAAGGCTTTACTCTTTTCACTATGATCTTCAACTTTTGATAAACATTCTCCTGTGATTTCTTGAATGCTTGTTTCAGAGTAGACAGGTCCTAAGACAAAGATTTGTGTGGAGGAAGTCTACTTTGGAATGCCACTTTTAAGGAAGACAGAGAAGCAAGGCTGGGCAGAGGGAGATGTTAAACTGCCACACAGTAGTAAGGGATCCTGCAGCTGAGATCATAGAGAGCCCTTGAGCTGGGAAGACAACTTTGAGGTATCTTCAAAGGAGGCAATGAACTTGCATTCCCACATGAAACAGTCACTATATTTGGGCTGCCCTCAGGGAAGAGGTGTAACCTTGGAAAGGGAAGGGTAATTCATATGGAGGGATTCAACTCTGGGCTGTCAGTAGCCAACAGTCTAGCAGTCAGAGAAAATACGGATACTGGTCTTGAAAGTGGAATCTTAGTGGCATGCTATAACAGAGATGCACCAGTTTTAGTTACTGGCCAAATTTATACATAAGTATAAATGGATTTAAACTCATTATGGAGGCAGGGAAAGAAAGTAAGCCCATCATAGGCTGAGGATCGTATAGGAATAATGGAGAGAGACTACATTAAGGAGAAGACAAACTTTTTATATTATGAAGTAACAGTGTTGCCCAAATCTATTTTTTCAACAATTTTGTCCTTAATAGAAAAAAATCTGTATAATACCATTTTGGGAATTATCATGGTAGTGAGCCTTCAGATTATTATTTTTAGGAGAATCTGAACCTAATTTTTCATATTTGTGGGGGCTTTGTTTGCCTGCGAATTTCACAAATTTGCTCCACTGGAAAGCCATCCTCCCATGAGTCTAGAAGGCCAATTCTCATGATCCTCAGCCAATCTACAGCCAGCTTGTGTGTTATTTGTTTTTTAAAAAACCATCTACCAAAATACGGCTTATACCTAAAAGAGAATAATCAAGGAATTGAAGAGTTCTTCACTACAAGCTACTTTAAATTTCCATTTTATTTACTATGTATGTATAACAAATGACTGCAAAATTGAGTAATGGGAAAACAATTGTTTATGATGTTAACATTATTGGGTTCAGTTATTCAGGCAGGACACAGGGGTACAGCTTGTCTTTGCTACATTACTTCTGGAGCCTTAGCTGGAAGGTTCAAACAGCGCAAAAGTGGAATCATTTGAAACCTTGCTCACTCATATGTTTGACAATTGATGCTGTACGTAGGCTTACACCTTAGCAGGAGTTGTTGCCACAATGCTTACATTTGGTTTCTTCATGTAGCCCAGGATTCCCTATAAAGTTGTGGCTGTGTTCCAAGGATATATGACTTCAGAGAAAAAGCCAAGTAGAAGCTTCATGCGTATTATACCTAGTGTTAGGAGGTATCGCATCACTCCTACCATAGTCTAATTTGGGGGCAGTCACAAGCTCCCACTCAGATGAGAAGGGAGAGTATCATTTATACTGTAAGAAGGGCATGCGGTATGAAATAAATATAGTGATATTGCTGTCTTTGGAAAATACAATCTGCCACTCTTCCTTTTTCCAATAATAATGCTCTTTCAATTTTCAAAGAGAAAGATATTTGGTCAAATATCCATTTCCAGATAAATATAATTTCAGAGTGCAACTTCTGTGATAATAGGAAGGTAACATACTTAAGATAGCTCTGATGACTATTTAATCATATATCTTTCATTTTTTGTAGCTGCTCTATAAATGAATATTCTACATTCTAATGAAAAAATTATTTTGCCTTCATATTTAGTATGACTTCCAAAATCATTGACCCTAAATAAGGTCACACAAAAAGTTGGAATATCCCTCTTAATGCTTCATCAGTAGTTAGATCAACAGAAAAAAAGTACCTAAAATGGATTTACTGCATTATAGGTTTTCAAATCCAGATGGCTTAGATACAATACTTGCCTATTTGAACAGGATATACACCTTTATTTCAAGTATCATATTGAAGATTTTTTAAAGTATGACTCAGTATTACACATTCTTCATTATTTCTGTAAAATTTAGCTTCCAAAGGTAAGACTCTATGTGTTGTTTAATCTAACTGTATAGACTGTAAAAAACAATGCAAATTTTTTATACCTTCCTTACCTATCAATCTAAAGCTAGCATTGGTTTAATTTGTTGTAACTATTTTATTTCACATGACTAGTGTCATCAATTATTTTCTTTACCACAAGCTTAACTTCTTGTTTTTCTACATTTTAATTATTAACTGTCATTTTCAGTATGTTGACTCTTGACAGATCAATCAATTTAGGATTAATTGGCAGTATCAATCTTGATAACTGTATAATTGCTTCGATGTATTTCAGCAATGGTGTGAAAAATGTTAATACTAGCATTTATTGGGAACCTACTGTAGTCAAAGCAGTATTCTAAGCACCTTATATTATCTCATTTAATCTTCACAACAACTCTGTGAGGTCTTATTACTCTTTCCATTTTACAGGTAAGAAAGGTGAAGTTGAGAAAAGGGAAGGAGCTTGTCCTGGTGAAGCTGTTTAAACTCAGGTGGAATCCAGAGCTTTCACTTTTGTACTGCCACACTGATACGGTTTGGATATTTGTCCTCACCCAAATCTCATGTTGAGATGTAATCCCTAGTGTTGGAAGTAGGTCCTGGTGGTAGGTGTTTTCATCTTGAGGGTGGATCCCTCATGGCTTGGTGCTGTCCTTGCAATAATGAATGAGTTCTCTTGAGATCTGGTCATTTAAAAGTGTGTGGTAACTCCTCTTCCCCTCTTGCTTCTACTCTGCTGCATGAGATGCCTGATCTCATGCTTTGCCTTCCTCCAAGAGTAAATGTGAGCTAATTCAACTTCTACTTTTTATAATTACCCAGTCTCAGGAATTTCTTTATAGCAAGGCAAGAATGGCCTAGTACATATACTATAGATGGAATAAGAAATATACTTTGGTTTTCAACTTATACAATGGCCACAAAGTTTCTGTTTGTTTTGTGAGGAGGTTTTGATGGGGGAAAATGAAATTTGTCTTAATTATATGAGACATGACTATGTCATAGCTATTCTTTGAGTACTTTTGTTATTCTTCTGACATAGTTTAAAGGAAACTGAATTAATATGAAAAAGTATCTGATGGCTTTTATATAAAGTGGATGTTTTTTAAAGGTAAGCAATAACATTGCCTTTCTGAAAATAATAATTATATGAAAATTTATAATTGTACATCTTATCAAATTGCCAGAGCAGCTGACATGGGTACTAATGATATGCTGAGTTTTTTAGGATAACCAGGGCTTATGATCTGGTTGGCACTGCTAAAGCAATAAAATTGCTATGCAAGTTATATCACATCATTGGAAACATTTGTCTTAGAATTTATTCCAGAGGCATGGGAACTTACAAGGATATGTGAAGGGAGTCATAGGAAACAGAGGCCTGGAAATTTTTGAAGGGCAAAGGGATTGTGAATGAATGGCTGAGCTGAGGTAAGGATTTTTGAAGACCAGACTTTGGAGAGAGCAAAAGCTGAGGGAAATAGATACCTTAGCAGAGAGACTGTATTACTCAATTTTTCAGGGGATTAAAGTAGGGCTGAGATGTGGGGACAGATATTAATAGGCAAATAAATAATGTTCTGGAATGATCTAATGTACTCCAGTATAGATGAAGTTATCTTGTGCCTGGTTAGGGAAGCTGTGTAGACATTAACCAGTGGTCTGTGGAAGGGTATTGAGGCCATGCCTCCGCGTGCAGCCATAAGGTGTGGAGAGTTTAGCCAGGGGAGAGACAAAGGAGCCAGGTCTTTCCAGCTTGTTTGGCATCTCTAAAGCCCTAGTGACAATGAAGCTTTAGAGATCGGAGGCAGAAATGTGATTAGAAAAATAACAAGCTGATAAATTCAAATTCCTTGCAAGATTTGGTTCTGCTTCATTATTTCATTGTCAGAACAACTGTTAATGAGAATCAATGGGAATAAATGTATCTATATTCCCTTCACACAGATCTGTTGTTTCCATTTTTTCTGTGTCCACTACTATTGTTGACAATGTGTGCATATTTTAAGCAGTTAAAGCATTGCCCAGGTATATCTTTGTGTAGTGTTTTTGTCATCAAACATTGCAACACAATCATTTTTCCATGCTGCTAAAGCCTCCAAGATAACATTTTTAATTATTATATCATAATTCCAATTCCAAGAATAGCTCAATTGCTTAACTATTTCTGTATTAATAAGCAAAGATAATCATTTCCTGTTATACATAAGCCAATTATAAGTGACTTTTGTTTTCAGAAGGTGTGTGTGCCCAGAGCAGAGTGGGAGAAAAGCAAGGTGGTCAGCAAAATTTCACTTAATAAGGTATTACATGGTGCTTGCAAAAACTGCAGATTATCTTTTTAAAGATTGTGCTACAACTTTACACTGTCATCATCAGAATCTGAATGTACTTTTGACATCATTTTTGAACGTGATCATTATGTTTTAAACACAGTTGATTTGTGTATTGCTTTCACAAGAAGATGCTGCTGGGAGTAATTTTGAGGCTTCATTTAGATATTCTCAGAAAAGTTTGGGACCTTAATATTATTTTATGAAACTAGATGAAAATTTTACATCTTCCTCAACACACTGAGGTTGTGGTTAATGGAAAGGCAATATGACTAAGACTCTGAACTCTGCAAGCTTACAGAAATTGGTAAATTCAAATCAAGGCCTCCAGATCTTAGGTACTTAAAAATGATTAGGAAACTTAGGAAAATCAGGCCTTATGATTGTTTGAAGTGTTTTCCATTTTAAAGCAGATGTCTTGTATTCACTAGAGTAATTTAGGCCATTTAAAGTATTTACATAGCTGACAAAGTAAAAGCATGGCTGCTTGATGTGCAAACAGCCAGTAATTTCAGTTATAAATCATGGTTTTTTCAGCGTTCACTGAACTGACTTGATATTCCAGTATTAGGTGGTAAGGAACTGCAATGAATTTATAGACATAAGCAATAATTTTGAATATTTATTGGGTGCATAAAATATGCTAAGCATGAATCTAAGCATTTTATACTCATTTAGCTTATTTAATTCTCACAATAGCCACCATTTTCTACTATATATGTATTTAGTATAGATACAATGATGATGATGATGATGATATGTATTTTCATGAAGAAGATTTTATCATTAGCTATCATTACTGAATGCTTACTTTTTCCAGACATTATTTTTGTGCAATTCTTGTATCAAATTCATGAGATAGATAAGTGTTCTTATTTTAGAGATGAGGCATATCTGAGGTTAAGTGACTTTTCTAGTTCACATAGGTAAGAAGTGAGGAAGTTGGGATTCACTCTAATGTGAACACAGTTGGAGGTCTATGTACATCAGAGTCCATGCTGCGTTAATTAAGATGATTCCTTCTTTTTGAAAGACCACACAAACTTGAAGCTTTGATCTGAACATATGTTTTCTATTTTCATACACTCTTTTAATAATTATGATTGTATTGACACTGCAATTATTCAACCACAAACATTCTGTTTGTACTGAGTACAGAGATTTGCATGGAGAAACAAAATTCACCTCTTTATAGGCTGAATGAATCATCTGTCAAAGAAAAAATGTTAGATCCTGAAGTTAAAAGGTCAAACTCTATCTCTGAAGATTTATTACAATGATGAAGACTGAAGGTTTATACTAAGTGGGTTGGCCGTCATTTATTCTATTTATAGACTGCATTTAGGATCCTAGATTGCCAGAGCTAGAAAGACTTTAGAGGACAACCAGTCCTAGTTTCTTATTTTATAAATTAAAAATCAAGCAAACATGCAAATCAACTGTGACTTTATGTTTTGTTTAAATATTTTTATTATTTTTTTAAGAATCTTCAAATTTGTATTTAAATAAATAAGTTAACTTTAAATTGAGCCCATTTAAGCAAAATATATTATTTCTATAATAAAATTAGACTCTGAGAGACTACTTTTGGTTCTACCAAAATGGAATAGCCCTAGTATTCTATAACTAAGAGTTTACATATAACACAACAAACAAGCATAAGAAGACTCTGAGAGGTGAAAAGAAAATGCCTGACTTCATAGGGACTTTAGGACTTGGGGAACAACATGATGACGAGTTCCAAGTTTTCCTTATTATCTCCCATACACCCTGGTGAGAGTGCTCCAGTGACCTCCATCTCAGTACTGACAATCGATATGTTCATAAAATCTCCATGAAAATCCTCTTTTTTCTAGACAAAGACTGAAACATGATGGTCAAACATAACAGAAACCATTAATTTTGTTTTTTAATAATACCCATCCTACTCTAGACTAACACCAGTTGACAAACTGTCTCATCCCATGGTTCCAGTGTGGCTAAATGAAGAACACATGTTCCACTCAACCTCTTTCTCTGCTGAAGCAAGTGGTGCACTTCCATTCCTCATCTATAGTGTTGGTGGGGACAAGGAAGATGCTGAATTTCTATCCCTTGTGTAGCATATGCACATGGCTTTGCTCTGATTTCTCTACAGAGTAGTGTGGCTCTGATTCTATTAATCATATATAGTATGTTAAAGTTACACAAGTCAGAGATAGTCAACATGGCACTTCCAGCACCAGCTGTGTCCAATGCAAAGCTGAAGCTCCATATCCAGCATTAATGAGATTTAACAATGCAGTGGGAGGTGAGACTAGTTGGCATTCTGCTTCCCCTTCTTAACTTCCTGTGGTGTCACTGAGGCACAGCAATAAGCTAAGTTTCCATATTCACTCTGCTGTGGGAGTCATGCCTTATCAAGGAGTTAAACTCACATTCCCACAAAAAGAAAATAAGATTGTGCATGTTAGTGTCCCATTTTCCTTGAGAAGTTTTCAGAGTGTCTAATGGGGTATGTTAGTCCATTTGTGTTGCTATAAAGGAATACCTAAGAATGGGTAATTTATAAAGAAAAAAAGGTTTATTTTGGCTTATAGTTCTGCAGGTTATATAGGAAGCATGGTACAACATCTGCTTCTGATGAGAGCTGTAGAAAGCTGACAATCATGGCAGAAGGTGGAGGAGGAGCAGGCATATGATGTGGTGAAAGAAAAAGCAAGACAGAGAGGTAGAAGCTGCCACACTCTTAAACAACCAGATCCTTTCTGAACTTGGAATGAGAACTCACTCCTTACTGCAGAAAGGACACTTAGCCATTCAGGAAAGATCCGTCTTCATGATCCATATCCCACTACACCCTGTCTCCAACACTGGGGTCCCATTTCAAGGTGAGATTTGGAGGAGTCAAACATCCAAGCACTATCGTTCTGTCCCTGGCCCTCCAAATCTCATTTATTTCTCACACTGAAAAATGGAACAATCGCTTTTCAATCGTCCCCAGCATCCACTCAAAAGCCCAGAGTCACATGTTTATTGTTTTGAAGCTATGGTAAATTACGTGAAATAAACAGGCAGTGCATACAGGGTTTCTAGGACAGCGGTGAAAGTACTCTATATAATTTGATAATTGTGGAGACATTTCATGCATTTGTGTAAGTCCATAGAATGTGCAATACTAAGAGTGATTCCTAATGCAAACTATGGACTTTTGTGATTATAATAGTATCAATGTGGGTTAATTAATTTTAACAAATGTATCACTGTGATGGGGAAAGTTATGCATGTGTGGGGGCTGAGAGTATATGAAAATTCTGTACTGAGCTCCGTTTGCTGTGAACCTAATACTGCTCCAAATAATAAAAATTTATTGATTAAAAACAAACAAAAGCCGGGCACAGTGGCTCACACCTGTAATCCCAGCACTTTGGGAGACCGAGGTGGCCGGATCACCTGAGGTCAGGAGTTCGAGACCAGCCTGGCAAATACAGTGAAACCCCAACTAAACTAAAAATACAAAAATTATCCAGGTATGGTGGTACGTGCCTGTGATCCCAGCTACTTGGGAGGCTGAGTTAGGAGAATCTCTTGAACCCTGGAGGCGGAGGTTGCAGTGAGCCGAGATTACGCCACTGCATGCCAGCCTGGGCAACAGAGCAAGACTCCATCTCAAAAAAGAAAAAGAAAAGTCCAGAAATAATCTAACTAGAAAATGGGCAAACTGCATAAAAATTTATTTCATCAAACAGAATACATAAATGGCAAATCAGCACATGAAAAGATACAGATCCTTTCCTGCCCTAAAGGACCACATCTGCTTGTGGTGCACAGAGAATGCACACAGACCTGTGCCTGCCTGTGCCCTGCCACTGAGCCAATATCACCACCAGTGTGACCACACGTACATTCGCCAGCAGGGACCGCCCCCCAAACCCCATTCCAAGCTACATTGCCTCTGCCACTGCAGTGAATACCTGCAGGATGGCATGCACACTGGCACCTGCTAGCACCCTGAAAAATGTGCACCACGCCATGCTGTCATTACCACTGCTGCTGGCACATGCAAATGAAGACAGATTCTGCTTTTACTGCACTACAAAATGCTTTGGCTGACACCTCCCATCAAAGTATAGTGTCCAGTGGTCCAAGAGCACCTTAGCCTTCTTTCAATGCAGTGGATTCTTAACCTCAAAAAGCCACAGAACAAAGTTGGGGCCCAGTACAAGTTCCCCAAAGTGAGAGCACACAGTCCAGGAATTGGGTGCTGAGCCTTGGTCCCTTGGAATCTTCCAGAAACAAAGCCAGTTGGCTGAATCCATTTTATACTAAAATCAAACACTGTCATCAAATAGGATTAAAACATAAAATCCAAAGGTCAGCAAACTCAAAGATTAAAGGAACATATTCCCATAAAGATGAGAAAGAACCAGCACAAGAACCCTGACAACTCAAGAAGTCAGAGTGCCTTCTTTCCTCCAAATGATTACATCATCTCTCCAGCAAAGGATTAGAAGCAGGCTGAGATGGCTGAAATGACAGAAATAGATTTCAAACTATCGGTAGGAACAATAATAATTGAGCTAAAAAAGTACATTAAAACCCAATCCAAGGAAGCTAAAAATTATGATAAAACAATGCAGGAGCTGACAGACAAGACAACTAATATAGAAAAGAACATAACTGACCTAATAGAGCTGAAAAACACATTACAAAAACTTCATAATGCAATCACTAATATAAATAGCAGAATAGATCAAGTGATGGAAAGAACCTTAGATACTGAATACTGGCTTTCTGAAGGAAGACACCCAGACAAGAATACAGACAAAAATGGGATAAAATGAATGGGTATGTTATTATGTAAAGATACCAAATCTATAACTCATTAATGTCCCTGAAAGAGATGGGGAGAATGGAACCAACTTAGAAAACATATTTTAGGATATCATTCATGAAAACTTTCCTCAGGAAATGCAGAGAATCCCAGTAAGATGCTTCACAAGAAGGTCATCCTCAAGGCGCATCATCCTCAGATTTTCCAAGGTTGAAATGGAAGAATAAATGTTAAAGGCAGCTAGAGAGAAAGGCAGGTCACCTACAAAGGGAAGCCATTAGACTAACAGCAAACTTCTCAGCATAAACCTTACAAGCCTAAATAGACTGGGGACTGATATTCAATATTCTTTTTAAAAAAATCCAACCCAGAATTTCATATTTGAACAAATTAAGCTTTGTAAGTGAAGGAGAAATAGGATTTTTTTTTTGGAAGATGTGTTGTTCTATGTTTATTTTATTGAGTTTTGAGTGATAAATTTAACATGGTTGGAAAATAAATTTTTTTTTTATAATTTTATTTTTTATTGCATTTTAGGTTTTCTTAAGACCACCAAATGCTAAGGAAATTTATTATGACCAAACCTGCATAACAAGAGCACCTAAAGGAAGCACAAAATATGGAAAGAGAAAATCATTACTAGCCACTGCAAAAAGACACTGAAGTACATAGACCAGTGACAGTAAAAAGCAACCACATAAACAAGTCTGCAAAATAACAGTTGATAGCTAACATATAACAGAATCAAATCCATACATATTAATAGTAACCTTAAATGTAAACGGGCTAAATGTTCCAATTAAAAGACACAGAGTGGCAAGCTGGATAAAGAACCAAGACACATTGGTATGCTTTCTTCAAGAGACCCATCTCACATGCAATGACACACACAGGCTCAAATTAAAGAGATGGACAAAAATCTACCCAGCAAATAGAAAACAGAAAATAGCAAGGGTCACAAGCCTAGTTTCAGACATTAATGAGCAAACATCAAAAAAGACACACACAAAAAAAGGCATTACATTATGGCAAAGGGTTCAATTCAACAAGATCAAACTGTTCTAAATATATATGTACCCAACACAGGAGCACCCAGATTTATAAATCAAGTTATTCGGGATCTTCAAAGAAACTTAGACTCCCACACCATAATAGCGAGAGGCTTTAACACCCCACCAACAATATCAGACAGATCATTGAGACAGAATGTTAAGGTATTCAGGATCTCAACTGAGCACTGGATCACATGGATCTGGCAGACATCAACAAAATTCTCCACCTTAAAACAACAGAATTTACATTCTTCTCATTCCCACATGGTACAAACTTTAAAATTGATTATATTATCAGAAATAAAATACTCCTCAGCAAATGCAAAGGAACTGAGATCATAACAAACAATATCTCAGACCACAGTACAATGAAATTACAAATAAAGACTAAGAAATTCACTCAAAAAACAGTTATATTGAAGTTGAATAATATGCTCCAGAATGACTTTTGCATAAATAATAAAATTAAGGCAGAAATTAAGAAGTTATTTGAAACTAATGAGAATGAAGATATAACATACCAGAATCTCTGGGACACAGCTAAGACAGTGTTAGGAAGGAAAATTATAGCACTAAATGCCCACACAAAAACTTAGAAATATCTCAATTTAGCACCCTAAAATCACAACCAGAGGAACTAGAGAACTAAGAACAAACCAACTCCAAAGCTAGCAGAAGACAAGAAGTAAAGAAAACCAGATCAGAACTGAAAGGGATTGTGATGGTTAATACTGAGTATCAACTTGATTGGATTGAAGGACACAAAGTATTGATCCTGGGTTTGTCTGTGAGGGTGTTGCCAAAATAGATTTAACATTTGAGTCAGTGGGCTAGGAAAGGCAGATCCACCCTTAATGTGGGGGGTACAATCCAATCAGCTGCCAGTGAATATAAAACAGGCAGAAAAATATAAAAAGAGATACTGGCCTCGTCTCCCTGCCTACATCTTTGTTCCATGCTAGATGCTTCCTGCCCTCGAACATCGAATTCCAGGTTCTTCAGTTTGGGACTCGGACTGGCTCTTTTTGCTCCTCAGCTTGCAGACAACCTATTGTGGGACCTTGTGATTGTGAACGTTAATGCTTAATAAACTTCCCTAAATATATATATATATCTTTATATATATATATCTTTATAGATATATATATCTTTATAGATATATATATATATCTCCTAATAGTCCTGTCCCTCTAGAGAACCCTAATACAGGCATTGAGACACATACACACAGACACACACACACACATATTGAAAAGATCAATGAAACAAAGAGCTGCTTTTTTGAAACAATTAGTAAAATAGATATACTGCTAACTAGACTAATAAAGAAGAAAGTAGAGAAGAACCAAATAATCACAATCAGAAATGACAAGGGGAATAGTATTACTGACCACACAGAAATACAAATGACCATCAGAGGATATTATGAACACCTCTATGCATATAAACTAGAAAATCTAGAAGAAATGAATAAATATCCAGACACATAGACACTCCCAAGATTGAACCAGGAAGAAATCCACCTAAATGCCCAACAATGAGATATTTAAAAAATATGGTGCATATACACCACAGAATACTATGCAGCCCTAAAAATAGCAGAACTATATCCTTTGAAGGAACATGGATGGATCTGGAGGCTATTATCCTTAGCAAACTAATGCAGGAACACAAAACCAAATACTGCATGTTCTCATTTATAAGTGGGAGCAAAATAATGAGAACATATAGACACATAGAACAGAATACTAGAGGGGCCTATCAGAGTCTGGAGGGTGGGATGAGGGAGACAAGCAGAAAAAAATAACTGATGGATATTAGGCTTAATGCCTAGGGTGAGGAAATCATCTGTATGACAGACCCCCATGACACATGTTTACCTATATAACACTATAAGAAACCTGAATATTACTCCTGAACTTCAAATAAAAGTTAAATTACTTAAAAAAGGAAAAAAAAGTAATGACAACACCAAATGATGGCAAGATTATAAAGTAACTGAACCACTTAGTCCTAACTGATTAAAATATGAAAACATAAAGCCACTCTAGAAAGCAGTTTGGCATAAAAAAAATAAAAGTAACAATAAAAGCTATACATGCAACCTTGCATTTGTACCAGAGAAATGAAAACTATGTTCATATAGATTTCAGAATATTACTCAGCAATAAAATAAAATGAAACATTGACATATAAAACAACCTGCCTAGACTCCAAAATATTATCATGAGTGAAAAAAATATCCCAAATGTTAAATAGTATATAATTTTATGTAATGTTCTTGAAATAAAGAATTATAGAAAATATGAGTTTCATGGTTATTGGGGTTACTGAGGGAATGGTAGCAGTAGGCAGGTGTGTGTATCTAAGAAAGGGCAAGATGAGGTCTTATCGTATCTAATCTTTATCTTGACCATATCAAGATATCTTGGTGTTATCTTTGTGATAGTTCCCATGAGATTTGATCATTTAAAAGTATGTGGCACCTCTCTCCCACTATCTCTTGTCCTGCTTTCACTATGTGATTTGTTTGCTTCCCCTTCAACTTCTATCATGAATAAAATCTCCCTGAGGCCTTCCCAGAAGCCAAATGATGGCAGCACCACATTTATACAGCCTGCAGAATTATCAGCCAATTAA
>CAUYQU010075136.1:0-17856 GCA_963574635.1 Cheracebus regulus
GACTGCATTCTAGCCTGGGCAATAAAGCAAGAATCCCAATCTCTCTCCCTCTTTCTCGTCCTCTTTCTTACTCTCTTTCATTCTTTTTTTTCTTTCTTTTGCTGTTTCTTTTTTTCTTTCTCCTTTTCTCTCTTTTTCTAAAAAAAAAAAATTCAACTTATGTCTTCCACTCTCAGGTTAAAAATAAACAAAATAATCAAGTACCTAGAAAGATAGAGACACCTAACATCCTTTTATTCAGGTACTCGAGGCACGTTTGTGAAAAAGTATAATTTTGATTATACACGAGAAACAATTGCTGAACTCATTGGAGCACTTCTAACTGCTTACCATTCTTTACTTACTCTCCTGGTATAGAAAACAGTGACATATTTTGATAAAGGTTTCTGTACTTTTCATTTTTATCTCTTATACGCCACTCTCTAAAAGCTCTTTCATTAAGCATAATGAATCTACAGTAAGCCTCTGTTCACTTTTTCTTACAGAAAAAAATAATGAATATATGAAACACTAATATTCAGAGTAATTATTATGCTTTAGTAATGAGATAGGATGTCAATGTTACTCCTGAGAAAATATGTAAAATTTTATACCGTAGTTCACTTTTGACACTGTATTAGTCAGGGTTCTCTAGAGGGACAGGAGTAACAGTATAAATATGTATATGAAAGGGAGTTTATTAGGGAGTATCGACTCACACTAGCACAAGGTGAAGTCCCATAATAGTCCACCTGCAAGCTGAGGAGCAAGGAAGCCAGTCCGAGCTAGTCTGATTTCCAAAACTTCAAAAGTGGGAAAGCCATCAGGGCAGCCTTCGGTCTATGGTCAAAGGCATAACAGTCCCTCGCAAACCATTGTAAGTCCAAGAGTCCAAAAGCTAAAGAACTTGGAGTCTGATGTTCCAGGGCAGGAAGCAATCAGCACAGGAGAGACATGAAAGCTGGAAGACTCAACGAGTCTCCCCATTCCACTTTCTTCTTCCTGCATTATTCTAGCCACACTGGCAGCTGATTAGATGGTACCCACTCAAATTAAGGATGAATCAGCCTCTCCCAGTCCGCTTACTCAAATGTTAATCTCCTTTGACAACACCCTTGCAGACATACCCAGGAATAGTACTTTGTATCCTTCACTCCAATCAAGTTGACACTCAATATTAACCATCCCAAGTCCACCCCTTGTCAACTTTAACCCATATTTATCTCCTAAAATCACACTTAATCTTCAAAGAAAGACACTAGTAAGGTCATAATTACACCTAACATAGTACAGCTATCTTTTGTACAATCAGAAGCACACTAATCCTTAGCCTGAATGCTATCACAGCAACATTGAATTTGCTGGGTCATATGTCCCAACTGGCAGAGCAGCTTGTACAGCAACCTGGACCTTTTGCAGAGTCCACTCCTGTTCTGGACTCCACTCAAAACTGGCAGCTCTTAGGGTCACTCAATAAACGGTCTGAAGGAATATGTTGCCTCCAAACATATGAGGAATATGTTGTCTCCAAAATGCCAATAGGCCCACTAGGAGTTATGCCTCTTTCTTGGTTATAGGAGTGGCCAAATGTAGCAACTTATTCTTCACCTTAGAAGGAATATCTTGACAGGCCCCATACCACTGTACCCCTAGAAATTTCACTGACATAGAAGGTCCCTGAATTTTTGTTGGATTTATTTCCCATCCTCTGGCACTCTAGTGTCTCACCAATAAGACCAGTGTGTTTGCTACTTCTTGCTCACTGGATCCAATTTGCATAATGTCATCAATGTAATGGACCAGTGTGATAACTTGTGGAAGGGAAAAACGATCACTATCTCTGCGAACAAGATTATGGCACAAAGCCAGAGAGTTGATATACCCCTGAGGTAGGACAGTGAAGGTATATTGCTGGCCTTGCCAGCTGAAGACAAATTGCTTCTGGTGGGCCTTATTAACAGAAATGGAGAAAAAGGCAGTTTCCAAATCAATAGCTGCATACCAGTTACAAGGAGATGTGGATCACCTGAGGTCAGGAGTTCGAGACCAGCCTGGCCATCATGGCCAAACCTTGTCTCTACTAACAACATAAAAGTTAGCTGGGCATAGTGGCAGGTGCCTATAATCCCAGCTACTCCAGAGGCTGAGGCAGGAGAATTATTTAAATCCTGAGGGATGAAGGTTGCAGTGAGCCAAGATCACACCATTTCACTCCAGCCTGGGAGACAGAGTGAGATTCCAACTCAAAAACAAAACAAAACAAAACAAAAAAAAAAGATGCAGATATTTCCCTCACAAATTTATACTGGTGGAGGGTATGACTTCTGGACTCTCGCAGCTGGAAGTGAGATTGGAAGCTAGCATTGAATATCCCTCAGCCTTTGAATTCCTTCCTCTACATTAAACCAAGGAAGATCAGCCATTTCCAGCTGCTCACAGTAGGCCACCTTTTGCTCCATATTTCAGCTAACCAAGCAAATAAACTATTAGAGCCTGTGTGTGTGTGAGAGAGAGACAGAGTCTTGCTCTGTCACTCATACTGGAGTGCAGTTGTGCGATCTTGGCTCAAGGCAATCTCCACCTCCCTGGTTCAAGAAATTCTCCTGCCTCAGCCTCCTGAGTAGCTGAGACTACAGGCACACAACCATGCCCAGCTAATTTTTGTATTTTTAGTAAAGACAGGGTTTCACCATGTTGGCCAGGATGGTCTCCATCTCATCTCTTGATTACAGGTGTGAGCCATGGCGCCTGGCCCAGCTTGTTTTTTTTTTTTTTAACTCCTAAGCTGCAACATTAAATGCAAGATCTCTGCTTAGTGGGCCCATATCAATAAATTCAGGCTGATCCAACTTTATGCTCCTTCCGCCATTATCCTGCACAACCTTAATAGCCATTCCCATGCCTGTTCTCTGGATTTCAGCTTATATAAATTAGAAAACTCAGTTTTTTTGCAGTGTAGTGTACCTCCTCATGGGTCACACTCTGGGTCCTGCTGGGACTTGAGTCTAGTTACAGGTCTAGAAGCAAACAGAGGTATTGAAGCTGAGTCCTGAGGAGAATCAGCATTGTCTTGCCTGGCAATTGCCTCAGGGGAGACCACCATTGGTGCCTTAGGCAGTGCGTGGCTAATCTCCTCAGACAAAGGTGGAAAGGCTGATGGCAGGATGAATGAGGGAAGTGATGCTGTCACCACTGGAGGTTGGGAGGATGTTTCCTCTGAACAAAAAGGACTCATCAGAATTTAGGAGCTCAGTGCCTCCAGCATCATCAGTGTCTTCCCATATGTCCCCATTCCAAGTAGCTGGGTTCCATCCTTTTCCAATCAATGCCCTTACTTTAACAGTAGACAACTGGCAAGGCTGTGCATACACCTTTCCTTGCAGGTCAGCCACTTGCATGATAAGAGTTTGTGTCTGATTTTTCACAACTTCAGTTCTTCCTCTACAGGAGATAAAACTCTCACTAAGGGCAACCTTAAAATATTTGAGGCTCAGTATGTGCTTCGGAGCTGGGAGATAGAATTACTGGGTTCATTATTTTCTTTCTTCACATTTTCCAGTGAACTTAGTAGCACCCAACTGATGTCATTACAATTTTTGGTTCTCCACATATGATCAAAGGTATTATGTCACTAAACTCCTTGCCTCTTACAAGCAATGGATCAGGAATATGAAATGTATTTATTTTTCATAACTCTCTAAACAGTTCATACCATGGACTATTGATGTTCTTCATACAATTAGAAGTATAGTCCTTAGCACTTTGGAGTCTAATCATATTAAGCAGCCAACTCCAGAAACCCCAAAACCAACTAATGGATTCCTTCCTTAAAATTATGTTCTTTTAGGACTACTTCTGGTACCAAGATTGTATTAGTTAGGATTCTCTAAAAGGACAGAATGGATAGCATAGATTTATATATGAAGTTCATTAAGGAGTATTGACTCACAGAATCAAAGGTGAAGTCCCATAATAGACCATCTGCAAGCTGAGGGACAAAAAAGCCAGACTTCATGGGAGCATTATTGTATACATTTTTCTATGAACATTTATTTTCATTTCTCTTGGGTACATAATTAAAAGTAGAATGACAGATCACAGGAAGACATTCTCAATGGAGCATCATCCATATTAGCCTAAAGGTGAAAGCAACTCAAATGTTTTTCAGTGTATTAGTAGGTAAAAGAATGTGCTAAATAGGCGATGCAATATTATTCACACATAAAATAGTAATGAAATACTGATTCAAGCTACAACATAGATGAAACGTGTTAAATGAAACATTAAGTGAAAGAAGTCAGGCAAAAAAGGCCACACTTATATGATTCCATTTATATACGATGTCTACAAATAGGCAAATTCATAGAGACATAACTTAGTAATGGCTAGAGGCTGTGAAAGAGTCAATGGACAATGCCTCCTAACTGGTATGTGGTATTTTTGTAATGATGAAAATGTTGTGCAAATAGTGGTGATTGTTGCATAACTCTGTGAGTATACTAAAAATCACTGAAGTATGCACTTCAGATGAATAAATGTTATGGTATCTGAATTATATCTCAATAATGCTATTTAAAAAACATGAAGGACAGTTGTCTTTATTCTGTTCCTCCCAGAATTAGTTACTCTAAACATTTGGCATTTACACTTTCAGTTTTTTGTTGTTTTGCATGTACTTTTAAAAAATCCATACATAGGCTGGGTGCCGTGGCTCATACCTGTAATCCCAGCACTTTGGGAGGCTGAGGCGGGCGGATCACAAGGTCAAGAGATAAAGACCATCCTGGCCAACATGATGAAACCCCGTCTCTACTAAAAATACAAAAAGTAGCTGGATGTGGTGGCATGCACCTGTAGTCCCAGCTACTTGGGAGGCTGAGGCAGGAGATTTGCTTGAATCCGGGAGGTGGAGGTTGCAGTGGGCCAGGGTCGTGCCACTACACTCCAGCCTGGCAATGGAGCAAGACTCTATCTCAAAAATAAAAAGTCCATACATATGACAAAAGAATATATTGTCTTCTTAATGTTGTGACATTGTAGATAAAACTTAAGTTTCACTTTTTGAGTATGTCTGCTCATCAACTCCTGTCATAAGAGCAAGAACTCTAAGGTATTCTACATGTGTTTTGGATTTTTGGGGGGTTTGGGTTTGTTTTTCTCTGTCACCATGAACTTGAACACCATTCGTAACAATGAAATAGCTTTCATTGTTTAAGTCTTAGTGAAAGGCTAGGATATATGGTCGATTATAGATTTGAAGTGCCAGATATACCTTTTCTCTAGTTTCTATCAGCCAAAGTGGCCAGAGTGCAGAATCTTTAATTAGGCTCAACCAATAATGCATTCTTGCTAAGGATTATAAAATTTAAGGAGTGATTCAAACACAAGGACTAGTTTAGAAATTACTCAGGTAATAAAGGACTTTATGACAACAGTGTCCATAGTATTATCATATCTGATCTGTTTTTGTAAAATGGCCTTGTCTATTTCCTGCTGCCTTTCTTTGTCAGCTGCTCCCTGTTTTCAAGCCAAATACTCTAGTTGCTTAGCAATTTTTGAGCTAATTGATGTTACCATAATTTTCTTTTATATTCAAGTTAATTACAGTATATTTTGTTCCTTGGAAACAAGATTTCTAACTAAAGAAGTATGCCTTTTTAAAAATATAGGATTATGTGCATATATAAATCCATAAAATATATAATATTCTTTTGTATTTTCAAATTTATGTGAGAAAATATAGTGATACATCAAGGTTACTGCAATGTTCTTCATTTAACATAATGTTTTTCAAATGTATTTATATTGATAATACATATACATGAAGTTCATTCTTTCTCCCAAATTAGTTGCCCTATGATTTGAGTCACTATATAAATATGCTTCCTGATAGAACAAACTTTTGGGTTCCAAACAGCTCCCGTGGGGCCACAAGTATGGCAATAATGCCAGATGGGTATCTCCAACCTATCTCAACTGGTGTATCTGCTTTTATGTTTTACTTGCTTATATATCTAGTTTCACCACTGAAAATAATTAGGATGTCTTTTACCTAAATACATCGGGCTTTCACAACTGAAACTATACCAGAAAGACTGTGCACCTACTTTCAAGAAGATTGCGCCAAGCTTTTGCTCCAAAAGAGTTGGTGTGCCTTTTACATTTGATAATTTTTGTGTAATTAAGAAAATATTCTTTAATAATTATAACTGCAACAATATAATAATACTAATAAAGAGTATAACAACACATAGCTTTTACTGAAAACTTAATATAGGCCAAATTTTTTCTAAGTGTTTTACATATATTAGCTAATTTTATCCTTAACACAATTCCTTGATGCATTATTATTCCCATTTTATATGTAAAAGAAACTGAGAAACAGCATTTAACTAGTTTGGTCGTTAGCCCACAGTCAGTAAGTGATTAACTTAGGCTGAGGATATTAGCAGAGGAAAGCCATGCTACATAAGCCTTCAGTACTGAGCTAAAAACCAAGAGATCATTGTCCACTAATAATTATAGAAAAAAAGATGCTAGGAGTTTAATGTTTGCATTGAAAATGCACATGTACTAGTCATACCTGCATATGTTTGGTGTAAATGATTTTGGATATAAACATTTCCAGTTCAGGTTAACCAATTCCCAAATTGATAGCTAGAAAAAACAAATTGAAAAGGCAAAGAAAATCAGAACAAGTAGAATTTCTCTCTCTCTTTTTTTCTTTTCTTTTTGTTTCTTCTCTCTCTCTCTTGCCCAGGCTAGAGTGTAGTGGAGTGATCTAGGCTCACTGCAGCCTCCACCTCGTGGGCTCAAGTGATCCTCCTACCTCAGCCTCCAGAGGAGCTGGGACCACAAGCCTGCACCACCATGTTTGGATAGTTATTGTACTTTTAATAGAGATAGGGTTTCACCATGTTGTCCAGGCAGCTCTTGAATTTCTGAGCTTAGGTGATCCTTATCCCCCAGCCTCTCCAAATGCTGGGATTACAGACATGAGCCACCACACCCAAACTTACAAGTAGATTTCCAAGGAAGAATAACTGTTATTGAGCAAGATCAAAGTCAGTTTTATAGGGCTTTGAACAGGCTAGAAGACGGTAATTATAGAGAAAGAGAAAGTGATAGATAAAAACAATCAGAGCTATAGATATCTTTGTTAATCACCAAGCCTCCCTGATTATGTGGTTATGTGAGTAGTGCTGACAAGAGTGGTATGTTAACAATGCTTATCAGAAAACAGTAGGAAGAATGACTAGTTAATAATAATGTGTTTTTAAAATGTCATATATTCAAATTTGAACTAGTTTACTAATCAGATGTTTTCATTTAAGACGTATGGTTAACCACTGAACAACAAATAAACAGGAAACTTGCATATCTACTTACATATAGATTCTTAAAAATGAATATATTGGAAAGGTTTTTGAAATTTGTAGCAATTTGAAAAAAAAATGCAAAAGGCACAGACTAGAAATGCTGAAACATTTTTAAAAATTATGTCATGAAACAGAAATATATGTACATATTAGTCTATTTTATGATTTACTACCATAAAATATACACAAATCTAGTATAAAACGTTAAAATTTATCAAAACATATGTACACAGGCTGCACATGGAGCCATTAGTAGTCTGGAGAAAGATGCAGTACTAAAGTACAACATAAAATTAACTGTAGTAGATATTGTACTACTATATAATTTTATGGCTGTCTTCCATTACTGTTGCAGTGAGCTCTAGTGGTGAGAGTATGTGCTTAGAATGCCATGTGACGTTTAGTCATCACTACATGAGCAGTTTGTCTCTCCAGTAAATTGCATATCATATCACAATAATAATCTCTCATGGTTCTCATGTATTTTTCATCATGTTTGGTACAATACCATAAACTTTGAATAACACCATGGGACCTATACGAAGTGCTACTTATGATGCCTGAAATGCTCCCAAGAAACAAAGTCGTGACACTACAATAAAAAGTTAAGACTGGGAGCAAAGATAGCCAACTAGGTACAGCCAGGAAGAGCTTCCCACACTGGGAGAGAAGAGGCCATCACGTAGACTGACACACTCCAAACTGATCATCAGAGAGAAGGCATTGAGAGTGGATGGAGGGAGGACACAGACCTGGGCTAAAATGGGAGGAAGCTGGAAACCCTTTATGTGGCTGCCAAGCCGCAGGACCCATTCTTGGCCCTGAGAAACTCCTGGGGAAGAGATGAGTAAATAGGCATGGAGCAGAGCACTCTTGCTGTGGACCTCTGAAATATTAGCTGCAGGAGACTCCATGACCCCCACAGACATATGAGCTGTCAGGAGGAACTGCCCAGAAAGTTAACAGAGAAAGAACTCCAGCTTGCATGGAGTTCAGATGTTTGGCACAGGAATGGTTGCAATGCAGGATGTCTTTGGGTACCCTTCCTTCAAGGGCTGCCACGCTCCTCTAGTTCTCTTTAGCCTTTGTAGGCTGCCATACCTGGATAGAGTAGAGCTATCTTGTCCATGCGATGGGGCCAGCCTGATCTGAGTGTTTCCGAGTCTGTAGCTCTATCACAGGCTCCCTGCCTGACTGCACCTGCTTACAGGACAGCCTCAGCTTAGGAGCTGAGGCACTTACTTCACTTACCTGAAGCCATCATTATAGCTCTTTTACCAACAGACCCTTCTTAATAGGTGAAGAACTACTACAGGTGAGCTTTCATCAGAGAGCACGCAGCTGCAGTCCTCCCCAGCTGTCACACACTCAACCACAGCCTCTGCCTGCTGATTCATCTGCATGCATTCAGCCACAGCCTGCCCCGTGTGGCTTCACCAGCATATGTATGCATGGGACTCACTGACATCCATTCCTGCTGGATATGCAAGCAGAGAATATGACCACCCACTGCCTGTATACCAAAGGGCTTTTGCTGTATACCAAACACTTTTACCAGAGTGTTGTGGCCAGCAGACAGACTAGAAACGCATAAGCCCCTCTAGTCCAGCAGATTCTTAACCTCAAGGGGACAAAGAAAAAAAGACTGATCCCAGGCCCCCAGGGTTATAGCACAAAGATCATGAATGCTGAACTGAGCCATGACCCCCTAAAATTATCCAGAAATGAAGCCAATTGATGAAACCTAACTTATACCACAGTGAAAACCTCAAGGGCATCAAAAAAGACAAAAGCAAAAAACTATGAAAAGGACAGCAAATTGAAAGATTAAAGAAACATGAGCTCAGGAACATGGCCAAGTACCACTGCAAGAACTCTGGACACTCTAAAAGCCAAAATGTCTTTTTACTTCCAAATGACCACACCAATTTCCCAACAGTGGTACTTAACAGATGAAAATGGATGAAATGACAGGCATAGAATTCAGAATCTGGATGGCAATGAAAAACGACATCCGTGAGAAAGTTGAAACCCAATGCAAGTAAACTAACAAATCTAGTAAAGTGATCCAAGAGTGAAAACACAAAATAGCCATTTTAAGAAAGAATCAAACTAATCTAGAACTGCAACTCACTACAAGAATTTCATAATATAACTGCCAGTATTGACAGCAGAATAGACTGAGCTGATAAAACATTCTCAGAGCTTGTAGACCAGTTCTTCAAATCAACTCAATTCGTCAAAAATAAAGAAAAAAGAATTTTTAAAAGCAGAAAAAAAAAGGCTCTGAGAAATATGGGATTATGTTAAGACACTAAATCTATGACTCATTGGCATCCCAAAAAGAGGGAGAGACAGCAGGCAACTTGGAAAACATATTTGTATATATTGTCCGTAAGCCTCGCTAGATACGTCAAAATGCAAATTCAGGAAATTTAGAGGACTCCAGTGAGATATTATGCAAGACAATGCTGATTAAGACATATAGTCATTAGACTTTCCAAGGTCAGTGTGAAAGAAAAAACATTAAAGACAACTAGAGAAAAGGAGCAGGTCATGTACAAAGGAAACCCAGTCAGGCTAACAGCAGAAAATTCAACAGAAATAATTCAAACCAGAAAAGATTGGGGGCATACAGTCAGAATCTGTCAAGAAAGAAAATTTATATCTAGCCATACTAAGCTTTGTAAGTGAAGGAGAAATGAAATCCTTTCAGACAAGCAAATGCTAAAGGAATACATTGTCACAACACCTACCTTAAAAGAGGTTCTTAAGGGAGAAAGACCTACCTCCAGAAAAGTGCACTTAAATACATAACCCACTGACATCGAAAAGCAACTACAAAATCAAGTCTATATAACAACCAGCTAACAACATAATGACAGGATCAAATATTCACATATCAATATTATCTGTTAATGTAAATGTGCTAAATGTTCCACTTAAAAGGCATAGAATGACAAGTTGGATAAAGAAATCCATGAAACTGTGTGCTGTCTTCAAGAAACCCATCTCACATGAAATGGTACATGTAGGCTCAAAGTAAAGGGATGGCAACAGATTTATTAAGAAAATAGAAAACAAAAGAGGGCAGGGGTTTCTATTATTATTTCAGGCCATACAGACTTTAAACCAACAATGATCAAAAAGAACAAATAAGGGCATTACATAATAAAAAAGGGTTCAATTTAACAAAAAAACTTAACTATCGTAAATAGATGTGTACCCAACACTGGAGCACCCAAATTCATAAAACAAGCTAATAGAGACCAACAAAGAGACTTAGATAACCCTGCAACAATAGTGGGATACTTTAACAACCCACTGACGGTATTAGGCAAGTCATTGAGGCAGAAAACAAACAAAAGTATTTGGGGCCTAAACTTTATCCCTGACCCAAGGGACCTAACAGACATCTACAGAACACCCCAAACAATAACAATGGACTGTACCTTCTTCTCATCTGCACATGGCACATACTCATAAGTCAACCACACACTCAGCCATAAAGCAACTGTCAATAAGTTCATAAAAACTGAAATCATACCAACAATACTCTTGGACCACAGTGCAATAAATATAGAAATCAGTATCAAGAAGATCTCTCAAAACCATACAATGACATAGAAATGTAAAAACCTGCTCCTTAATGAGTTTTGGGTAAAGAATAGAATTAAGGCAGAAATCAAGAAATTATTTGATACTAATGAAAACAAACATACAACAAACCGGAAACTCTAGAAATCAGCTAAAGAAATATTAAGAGGGAAACCTAAAACTGTAATAACCCTAGAAGTAAACCTAGGACACACAATTCTGGACATAGGCCTTGGCAAAGATTTCATAATGAAGACCATAAAAGCAATTACGACAAAACTGAAAATTGACAAATGGGACTTAGTAAAACTAAAAAGCTTCTGAACAGCCCCCCCCCCCCAAAAAAAACCTATCAAGAAAGTAAAGAGACAATCTACAGAATGTGAGAAAATATTTGCAAATTATGCATCCAATCAAGGTCTAATACACAGAATCTATAAGTAACTTAAACAAATCAACAAGGAAAAATTCACATAACCCTATTAAAAAATAGGCAAAGGACATGAGCACACACTTCTACTTACACGTGACCAACAAGCCTATGAAAAAATGCTCAACATCACAAACCATTAGATAAATGCAAATCAAAACCATAATGAGATATTACCTCAGAGCAATCAGAATAGCTATTATTAAATATTAAAAATAACAAATAACATGTTAGCAAGGGAGTGGAGAAAAGGGAATGCTTTTATACTGCTGGTAGGAATGTAAATTAGCTCATCCACTGTGAAAAGAAATTTGAAGATTTCTGAAACAACGTAAAACAGAACTAACATTCAACCCAACAATCCCATTACTGGGTATATATTTACAGGTATATAAATCAATCTGTCATAAAGACACATGCATGTTTACATTTATTGCAGCACTTTTCACAATAGCAAATACCTGGAATCCATCTAGATGCCCATAAAAGTTGCAATGGATCAAGAAAATATGGTACATATACACCATAGAAAACTAGGTAGCCATACAAAGAGACTTAAGTCATGTTTTTTGTAACTACATGGATGCAGATGAAGGCCATTATCCTAAGCAAATTAACACAGGAGCAGAAAAACAAATACTGCATGTTTTCACTTATAAATGGGTGCTAAATATTCAGTATGCATGGACACAAAAAAGGAACAATAGACACTGATACTAACTTGAGGATGAAGAATGGGAGGAGGGTGAGGATAGAAAAGCTATCTATCTGTACTTTGCTCCCTATTTGGGTGATGAAATTATTTGTACGTCAAACCCCAGTGACATGCAATTTACTCACTTATCAAACCTGCACATATACCCTTTGAATATAAATAAAATTGAGGTTTAAAAAATAAACAGTTGAATTGCTTGATATCTACCATAGAATGAGATCTGAAGCTGCAGTTGCCCACCATTTCAGACAGAAGATACATCTTGTAAACAAACAATGTCACCTTATAATATTGATAAATGTAGTACAGTATCATGAATGTGTTTTCTCTTATGAGTTTCTTAATAGCATTTTATTTTCAAAGCTTACTTTATGGCAAGAATACAATATAACATACAAAATATATAATACATATAACATACAAAATATGTGTTAATCCATTCTTTATGTTACCAGTAAGGCTCTGGTCAACAGTAGGCTGTTGGTAACTATGTTTTGGAGGAGTCAAAAGTTATACTTGCAGTTTTGTGCATGGGATTAACTCCTTTAACCTTTGCATTGTTCAAAAGGAGTCAAGTGTAAGAAACAATGTAAGTTTTTATTTGGAATTTTTCTTCTAGATACAATTCTTTTCTAACATTAAAGATATTTTTAATTCGTGTATAACTAATATCCTTAAAAATACAATGTATTCTAGATGTTTCAAATTTATAATCAATAAATAACTTTAATATAATTTTCTTCAGTTAAAATTAACGTTCATACATTATATTGTAGCATATAAAATAAATCTACATTTATCAACACTTGAATTCCATAAACAGATAAACTGAGACTCTAAGGCTCTGAGTGTAATTCCAGATAGGTCTTTCTAACAGTTTTAGCATAAATGGATTCACTATCCAACATGTAATTTTTATGCTAGATTTAACGTATTTCTATTATTGCAATTGCCTAATTAACACATGAGTACCATGAAAAGGGAAACATTAAAAGCAGGATAAACCAAGAAAATTAACACATTTTCTGGTTAACATGGACAAATTGGAACTTTATGTCTGCCACACTATTTATTTTCTTTTGAATACACAACACTGGGCATATTGAGTAATTAAAATACCTTAAGTAACTGTTTTAAATGAAAAACAGTTACACTAAAAATATCTATTTTTTCTTCTTTCTGAAATTATATTCCAGCTTTTTGAAGACAAAATACAATTGTAGGATACTAAACTCAAAACATTTTTAATATATTCATAACATTTATTTATCTAAGTTCATAGTATAACAATTTTCCATATGATTACAATCTTTTTAGTTGCATGTTTCAACAAAAAATTCTCAAGCATTGCAGATCTCCATTTCAGGTAGTCTTGTGCTATGAAAGGGCCCTAGCATTACTACAGAGTATGAAGAACAAAACATTCTAGACAAGTGGAATAAAGTTCAATTCTCTGATGGACAAGTAACTTTGAAATGAATTAGAATTGTGTAAAATAGTCCAAAAATTTTGATTAAGTATGCATACAATATTTTAATGAGATGACATTTTTAAGTTTTCATAAGCTATACATCCAACATTTTAATGAGATGGTATTTTTAAGATTACATTTTTTCTAAACATCTTTCTCCTGCTTTCAAGTAACTGAATTTATTCAGTCATGTTTTGAGAGGCCAGAGAGGAATATAAAATGGCTCTAAAATTCTTCAAATAATAACTCCAGAAAGTATGCAAACACTTCATAGAATTTAATTCTGAGAAAAGAAAAATAAGCAAAAACACCATCATGCATAAAATTATAGTATTTTATATTGTATATTAGCATGATTATACATTATATAGCTATTAGAATTGACTTTCTAAAGACTATGGAAATAGGTATATTTATTATTTGCAACATTAAATAAAATAATGTGGTAAGAATGATGTGTACCTATGTAAAATTGATATATGCTTTAAAGCTCAAAAAGTTTTTAATATATTCATAACTTTATTTTTTAGAAAATAATACAAGAAAATGTGTAGGATTTAGAACTGAAAGATGATCCACAAATAAATCAGTTTCTTTCATGTTGTAGATAAGAATGACATTTATTTTTAGTAAATGAAAACTTTTAAGCTCACTGTCCTGTAACCTGCCAAAAGTAAACAAAGACAAACCATTCAAATATTTCCACATTTCCCAAATCATCATATAAAATATTAGGCATTTTTTAAATTAAAAAGATATTGTAAATCTCCAGGAACCGACATTTCTATTACAAAGGTGTTGGAAGACCTTTGATGACACTGGAATTTGTTTGAAAAAAGTAGACAGCATAGAAAGCATAACACTCAGGAAACAGTGACTGGCAATAGAATTGTTCAATGTCAGGTCTGTGGACAATACAATAGAAAACATTATTCACATGTTTCCATGCTGGCAGCACAGTGTCAATTGTAAGATAAAATTGAAATATTTGTTAACAACAGTTAGGGTGCAGAAGGAAGCATGTTACAGAATTTTATAAAATGCTCTGTCACTGGAAAGTAAGAAAAAGGGATGTTTACTAGTAACAACAATAAAAGTAAAACTTCCCTATCTACAAATTATTTGTACAGTAGAACATAATTGTCATTTTGTTGCAGGCTGACCACTTCTTTTTGTTGCTTTCTTATTGATACCTAATTATTGTACATATATCTGGATACATATGATAATTTAAAACATGCATACAGTGTGTAGTAATCAAATCAGGGTAGCTTGGATATACATCACCTCAAACAATTATCATTCTTATGTATTGTGATTCAAACCCTTTTTCCTAGCTATCATCTCGCCCTAGGTAAAAGTGAATTTATCAAAAGACTAAAAATAGGCTGGCAAAGATGTAGAGAAAGATGAATGCTCATACACTGCTGGTGGAAATATAAATTAGTACAGGCATTATGAAAAAGCCTGGAGTTTCCTCACAAAACTATAAATAAAACTACCATATGATGCAAGGTGATCACTTCTAAGGTAAAAATCAAAATTTTAATTTCATTGATCTTGTAATAGTGAAACAGCAAGGGAACTAACGTAACTAGCCCCATTTTTGTTTCAAGAGCCTTTGCCCATTTAGGCAAGGATGATTTCAGAACACTGAGATAGTATAAAACATAGTAGTCATGTAGTTTTTAAAACGAAATATGGGATCAAAGAGTAAGTATGTAAAAAACTATCTGTTGTGTTAAGGATTTACAGGAGTATAGTGACCTGACCAAGGACAAAAATGTTGCAAAACTCTTCAGATCCTCACTGATGCCCAGATTTCTCTGGTTCTCAGTAGTCACTTTGTGATACCAATTGCTTCCTTGTTCCCCATATTCCTCTCTCATAAAATCCCTCTGGCTGGGAGACATTTGAAGTAAGATGGTGAAATAGAAGGCTCTACAGGTGGTCCGCCGTTCAACAAGGGCAAAAATTTAACAACTATGTACACAAAAAGCACCTTCACAAGAAACAAACAAATAATCGAGCACTCATAGTATCTGGTTTTAACTTCGTATTACTAAAAGTGACACTAAAGAGGTAGTAAAAACAGTCTTGGATAACTGACACCACCACTTCCCCATCCTCTGTCAATAGTGGAGTGCAGAGAGCATTCCTGTGTACTGGGGTAGGCAGAGCACAGCAATTGTGAGGCATTGGATTCATTGCTGTCCTGTTACAGCAGAAAGGAAAACCGGACCAAACTCACCTGAAATCCACTCACAGAGGGAGCCTGTAAACCAGCCCTACCCGGAGGATGATGACTGAATCCAGTAGTCAGAACCTGAGTTCCCCCAAGACTTGCCACTGTGGGCTAAAGTGCACTGGCGCTCTAATAAACTGGAAAGGCAGTTTAGCATGCAACTCCTAGTCACGCCCTAGTGCTGAACCTGGCCCAGACTCAGGGGACTGAGGTGGGCCATGGGGCATTCAACCTACAGCAACACAAGCTGGGCTGGCTAACAAAGTGCTGGCATTACCCCTCTCCTCATCCCAGGCTGCACAGTTCACAGCTGCAAAATAGATCTTGTCCCACCACTTGAGGAGAGGAGAGCAGAGGGAAGAGTGGGGAGGTTGACAAAGGGCTAATATCCAGAATCGACAAAGAACTTAAACAAATTGACAGAAAAAAACCCAACAGCAACCTAGATGGAACTAGAGACCATTATTCTAAGTGAAGTAACTCAGTAATGGAAACTGAAACATTGTGTGTTCTCACTTATAATTGGAACCTAAACTATGAGGACACAAAGACATAAGAATGACACAATGGACTTTGGAGACTAAAGGGGAAGGGTGGGAGGGAGGTGAGGGATAAAAGACTACACATTGCTTACGGTGTACAGTGCTCAGGTGATGGGTACACCAAAATCTCATCAATCACCACTAAAGAACTTATCGATGTAAGCAAACACCACCTGTTCCCCAGAATATGATTGAAATTTTTTAAATGGTAGTAAAAATAAAATAAAATAAAAAAGAACAACTTATGTTTTTCTGGTATGTTTTGTATGCCTACAAAAGCTGTTATTATTAAAAGTTTCTAAAATGTGGTATTACTTACTTCACCTAAGAGCACTTTTAAAATAGCAATTTAAATTACTTTAAAAAATAAATTTAAATTAAACATTAATTAAAAGAATACTTTTAAAATTAGGGACATTTCACAAATAATGAGAGAATACAAATTTATTTAGAACAAGTTAAAATCTATACATACATAGAGATTATATAATCTGCAAAATCTGATCCCCAATTTTGGAATTTCCCAGTGCCAGTAGTCTGTTCTTTCTTGTTCAAATGTTTTAAGGACTTCAGAGGAAAGAAGCACACACTTTTCTTTCAAAATATGATCACTGAGGCTACTTGATCCTGTGACTCAGCAGTGATTTCATACCTCTGTCGTTATTTGAAAGTAATGCTTCAACTTTGTCCAGGGTTAAGTATTTAAAATATAACAGCTGTGTAGGATTTATGATGTGCTCATTAGCAATAAATACTGAATGATAATTCAGAACATGCACAACCATAAGCAAACTTTAAAAACACCCACTCTTTTAAAATAATGTTTCTCAGACCCAACTATGTATCAGAATCACTTGGAGAACTTTTAAAAAGTACATATTACTGAGCATTACGCCACACCTAGTGAAATTAGAGGCCTTAGAAATGGAGCTTCAAATATCTCTTCTAATAAGATCTCCTGTTGATTTCAGTGTCTTTCATGGACTGGTGTTTTGGCACTACTATTGTAGAGAAGTTATTCAAAATTTGGTTATTTAAAAATATAATATTTTCATAATCATTTACTGAAAATGAACACTCACTAGAACTGTCATTTTTCTATCAGAATAAAATTTTTTATCTTAAAATGATAACTAGAAAACATCTAATACAACCTCTGCCACAGTGTAACAATAATCTCTTTCATGGTATCCCTAATCTTCCATCACCTGCCTGCAAACTTTTAGCATTGATTGGGGGTGGCTGCCATGGGTTATCATAGAAAAAATAATATTTTAATAACAGGATTTTTGAGATATAACTTATATACCATAAAATTTTCTCTTTTTTTATTTTAGAAAAAGAGAGAAAAGGAGAAAGAAAGAAAGAAACAGCAAAAGAAAGAAAAAAAAGAATGAAAGAAAGAAAGAGGAAGAGAAAGAGGGAGAGAGAATGGGATTCTTGTTTTATTGTCCAGGCTAGAATACAGTCTAAAAATGGGTATTAAAAACCTCTTTTA